>CANUEX010176218.1:0-54371 GCA_948099535.1 Jatropha multifida | reverse complement strand
ATTTTTCTAGAAGATTTGAAATCATTTTTTATTTTTGTAATCCTAAAATTCTAGAAAGACAGTAGACAAATTGATTAGGTGAGGTATGAGTCTTTCCTTTATTTAAGGAGATTTGGTATAATTTTACATTGATGTAGTAGTGTTATAATTTTGTAAGGGTACTGCTGTTATATAAAGCAGAACCTCTAATGAATGAAGCGTGTGTTTTTTGTGGTGGTATGTTTATTTCTTACGTGTTTTGAGTGGAGGTAGAGAATCCTCTGTTTTTCTTTTGCTGCTGGATTTGTTTAGTGCGTTTGTAATAGAGAAACTCCAACATGGTATCAGAGCTTCCATCTTAAGGGGCCTGTACTTATTTTGAGAGTTTTAAGAGAAATTTGAGAGTTATTTCATTACTGGTTGTGAGTCTATTGTGGGTTTGATCTGTGTTGTTTCTTATCATCCTTTCTTTGAGTCAGTATTTGTAAAGAAAATGGCTTCTAGTAGTTCTCCTCCATTTGGTCCTCCTATTTTCTCTGGAGAAAATTACCAGTTCTGGTCTATTAAGATGAAATCTTACTTGAAATCCTTGAATTTATGGGATGTTGTGGAGCAAGGAGGAGCTGATGTTCTAGCCTTAAGAGCAAATGCAACTTTGAATGAGATTAAGAAGCATGATGAGCTGATAACTAAAGAACCAAGGGCACTTACCTTCCTCCATTCAGTAGTCTCTTAGGTCATTTTTACTAGAATAATGGCATATGATACAACTAGGGATGCTTGGAACAAATTGAAGGAAGAGTTTGAGGGAAGTGAGAGAGTTAAAACAATCAAGCTTTTGACTCTAAAGAGAGAGTTTGAAATGCTGAAAATGAAGGATTCTGAAGGAGTAAAAGACTATTCTGCAAAGTTAATGGATATAGTTAATCAAATTCGGCTTTATGGTGAAAATTTTACAGATCAGAAAGTTATAATAATAAGCCTTCCAGCAAAATTTGAATCTAAAATATCAGCAGTAGAAGAATCTTGTGATATGAGAACTCTCACTATTGCTGAATTAATCTCCAAGCTGCAAGCTCAGGAGCAAAGAACCTTTATGAGGTCTGAAGAGGTTACTGAGGAAGCTTTCCAAGCTTTTCAAGTGAAGTACAAAGGAAAGTCTTCAAATTTAAAGGAAAATGAAACTGAAAGCAAAGATGGCAATAGAAAGAAAATATTTCCACCTTGTGGTACATGTGGAAAGACAAATCATATAGAGGACAAATGTTGGAAAAAGGTTCAATGTCATTTTTGCAAGAAGCAAGGTCACATTGAAAGATTTTGCAAAGCAAAGCAAAATCAATCACAACAGCAACCTGTTCAACAGGTAAATTTCAGTGAAGAAAAACAAGAAGATGAAGAATCTTTGTTTGTTGCTTTTCAATTTTGTGATTCATTAGAGAAATACATTTGGAATGTCGATAGTGGCTGTACAAATCATATGGCGAAAGATGAAAGTTTCTTCATTTCTTTGGATAGATCTATCAAGACAAAAGTGAGGATGGGAGATGGAGAAATTATTCAAACTGCAGGAAAAGGTTCAATTGACCTTCAAACAATGAAAGGTAATATTCTTATTTCTGATGTGCTGCTCATTCCAAAGCTGGATCAAAATCTTTTAAGTGTTGCACAACTAGTTAAGGAGGGAGATTCTGTTATATTTAAAAGAAGTTGTTGTATTATTTATGATCCATATGATTCAAAGATTGCTGAAGCAAGTTTGAGAAACAATAGTTTTGTTTTAAAATTAAAAAATGAACTTTATGCTGAGTATGATGGCAGAACTGATTGTGGTAGTGATAAAAATGGAAAGAAAAATCAAGAACAAAATAGTAAATCTACAGGTGCTGAAATAAAAGAGGAACAATGCAAGATAACTATTTGTGAATCTTTTCTTGATGTTAAAAGCCCAACTTCTAGAGATTGTTGTAATGAAATTAAGAAGGAGCTCAAGAAGGTTAAATTAGCTAGAAACATCAAAAGGTTGATTGATGTCTCAAGAAGAAATTGTGTTGTTTGGTCAAAGAAAAATTCAGCAGAGCAAGCTGAAAATTATCACATTTTCTGCGGCAAAAAATCTTTTATTTCAGTTCCAAGAAATCATTTTCAGCATGAGAGAGTTAAGTAAATTTATATTAAATTCCAACCATTTGAAGAAGCTAAGAAGAACCATTTTATGGAGATGATTCCTTACAAGTTTGATGATCCAAGTCCAAGTTTGAAGTAGATGAAAGAGTGTTTTAAAGTCTTCAAGAAAAATCTCAAGGAGCAGTGTTGTGATATTGAGATTTTTCTAGAAGATTTGAAATCATTTTTTATTTTTGTAATCCTAAAGTTCTGGAAAGACAGTAGACAAATTGATTAAGTGAGGTATGAGTGTTTTCTTTATTTAAGGAGATTTGGTATAATTTTACATTGATGTGTAGTTATAATTTTGTAAGGGTACTGCTGTTATATAAAGCAAAACCTCTAATGAATGAAGCCTGTGTTTTTTGTGGTGGTATGTTTATTTCTTACGTGTTTTGAGTGGAGATAGAGAATCCTCTGTTTTTCTTTTGCTGCTGGATTTGTTTGGTGTGTTTGTAATAGAGGAACTCCAACATATTCGCTCGTGTAAATACCAAATTGACCAGATTCCTAATATTAGTTGGAATACTTCTAGATATTTGATATTCATATAGAGACAATTCATCAAGATTGGATAACAAGTTGCGTCAGGTAAGAACCCTCCAGTTATTTTTGCCAATATCCAACTTCTGCAAGCATTAGTCAAAGAACAGAGAAATACCAAACAATCAACTTTCCAAGACTATTGTCATTAATAAAAGCCCTGAATGTTCAATCTATCTAAAGAAGGTACTTTTCCTATGGGATTGTTTCACTGCAACTGAAGCTCCACTAGCTTGGAAGCATTATCTATTGAATTAGGACTGGGACCTGTAAGTTGGTTATAAGCAAAACTCAGGACCTCAAGATTTGAAAGAGAAGTGAACAAATCTGCAGGAAGAAATCCTTCAAAATTGTTGTCTCCTATATCTAAACGTGAAATAAAGAAAGATCGAAGATTAAGGAAGGGATAATGCCAGACAGCTTATTAATAAGAAGTCCTAAAAACATAAGTTTTTTAAGTTGTCCTAAAGCATCAAGAATATGTCCAACAAAGTTGTTTAAAGCTGCAGAAAGAGTATCAAAAGAATACAAGTTTCCAAGAGAATGAGGGAGAGTTCCTTTTAGATTGTTCATAGATACAGAAAGAAATCTAAGCTTTGAGAGAGAGCCAAGCTTCCGCTGGAACTTTTCCTGTCAGATTGTTGTTCACACAAGACTTAAATAAATAAGATCATTCTTATGTTCCTGTGACAAAGAACAACAGACAAACAGTAGCGTACATGAAAAATACGACCTGTAGTGTAAAGGGCCCATTCCTATAAAGTTAAAAGTTCTCTCTACAATGGAAAGCTAAAACTGCAAATCTTTTAGTGACCCTGAAAATGGTAATATTAGGATGGTTTAAGCTATTCCGATAATTAAATCCTGTATTATACAGTTAAAAGGATCATTCCCAGCATTTGATTTAGTCTCACCCACTTATTTGGGTTGGAAACTTTTTGCTAATTCTTTCTTCCATTCAACTACTGACACAAAAGCTAATTACTGTAAACTTTATTCTACTTGATTTTTACAGAAGAGCCACAGGATTTTCTTTGTCGAGCAACACTAGACTTTCCACATAGGGATCCAGATGAATATTATATGATGATCTCTGCAAATCGATAATATATTTGCGTTTCCTGCTTTGTAGATCAAATGTAATTATCCGATGCGACAGCTGGTTCCAGAGGAGCAGCTCCGTACCGCTATATTCCAACAGGCATCCATATCCAACCGGAAAAGTTGATAATTGGGTCCATGACCCTATCACATTATAATCCTTCATCACCCATAAATGATTCAGTGATGAAGTAGAATCTTGTTCTCCTAACACAAATTGAGACACAGCAATTGATGATGATCCCTTTTGTGCAAAAAGTGAGAGGTACCATGGATTTGCTGAAGCCAAATTTTCAGGCAAGGTAATCTCATTAATCTCTTCATCACTCATGTTGAATCCCAATATCTTATTGTAATAATTATAGTGTTCATCTTTTTCATAAGTTAACCAGTGCACAACTCCATTAGAAAAAACCGTTGAATCCGAATATTTATTCTCCAATGGTGGGATGATGTCAGTGAGAGCCTTCCAAGAACCCATGTTGAGAGAGAAAAGCTCAACTTGGGCTCTGTAACAACGATTTTGTTTGACTATCCTTACTAACTTGTAGTCGTCTGTGTGGGAATCATATCCAAACCCGACAATGGTTTTCCCACTGTAATTGGGCTTTGGAAGGTTAAAAGATCTTTTAATTGCTGGATTCCAAAGGATAAAAGTGTCAGTATTTAATAAAAATTGATCAGTGACAGAGTAAACGCCAAGGCAAACTAAGCCATTGACAGAACCAACAATCTGGAAGAATCCAATGGTAGATCCTTGGAAAGGAACATGGAGCTTCTTGTACTCATAGAAACCTTCATCATCAAAATGCAAATAAAACTCTATACTGGGATCCATTCCCATGCCGCAAACAGAGAGGAGGGAATGAGGATCCTTGGTTGAAGAAAGGTGCCTGTAGATGAACGAAGGGCTTCTGATGAGGGAATTCCAATACTTGCACACGCTAGTGCAACACAGGAGAGTTTTTACCGATAGCTTTAGGAGTATTTCTTCGACCACTTCTCCAGGCAATTCTGTCATCTTAAAGAAAATTTCAAACTGGGATAACCAATACAAAGACGTTAAGGTAAGAAAAAAAATTTTTTGCAGAAGGGGATGTGGGTTTACAAAATCGTAAGTGTTAAACCGGTTACTTTTCTTTCATGGTTAAACGTAGTAAAGGGTTTGATAAAGTTTTGCACAAGAAACTATAAATATATATAGCAGTCAAATCCAAGTTATTTAGGTTAGATGAATTATTAAAAATCAAAAATTTTAAATGGAATATAATTTCCATGTCTCTTAAGGAAATCAAAACCTAATCCTAATCGGTAAATAACTTTGACATTACCTCAATTATTTTAATGTGCAATGTTTATATGATAAATGAGTAACAATATTGATGAAAGATATTTTTCAAATTCATAGATAGATATAGATGAGACCACATACAAAAAATTTTTCAAATTGAAGTCTCAATGATATATATATATATATGACATAATTTACCAAAGAAAAGAAAAAGGAAATCCTGCCATTTTATTTAGAAAATAATTTTCCATTGAACATGATGATCAACAGACTGCGAAGCAAGTAAGCACTTAAAAAACATTTCAACACCTTCGCCATAAATCCGCATCAACAATTTTTGAATAATATCACCATTTTTTTGTGAACCAATTTAACATAATTTGCAATACAAAAATGACAGCTTTAATTTTAACATGAATATTGAAATAACAAACACAGCCTTTGCATATTTGTATTTAATTATAATTAATAGAAAGGAAATTGCACATTATATGAACAAATATAAAGAATTGGAAAAAAAAAGAGAGAAGAAAAGAAAAAATATATTTTCCAAAAAAAAAAAGAACAAATATAGGATGGATTAGATAAAAAAAAACAAAAATAATAGATATTTGCTTATATCTCAATTGGCATGCAAGAAACCAAACCTAAAAGCATGACCAATATAAGAGAAAACAGAAATGTGTATATTTTGTACCGCTTCCTAAATCATTAATAAATTGTATTAATTAATGATGTGTATATAATTTTTTAATTCAAGTTATGAGCAGAACAAAAGTATTCAGAATCTACAGCAAAGGCTCTGCTTCCAATTCTTCTGCTCATAGAGACATCTCGGGTCAGCTTTCATCATTCTTACAGGACTGTCTTACGGGACTGCTACTCCATTCAGATTGCAATTTGTAGAAACAATTAGCAAAATCAAATTAGTAGTATAGAGTGTACATATATTGATTTGTTAGATGCAGATAAAGAACAGGACCTACAATAGAAAAGCTTTCCATTACTCTCGGGTATCTTTCAAGATAATTTCAGCAACGTATAAAACTATTGAAGGAACAGTGCTATACACAAAATATAATTTCTGTTTCAATTTAATAATTCAACTAAATTATAGGTAGTTTATAATTTAAGCAATTCAAATAATGTGTTTTACGATAGATAATTATATATAGAGAAAGTTTATTGTTTAAATAATAGATAATTTATAGTTAATTATTAATTAAAATATTTAAATTATCCAATTACAATACAGAAAATAAGGCTTAATCACCATTGCTTCACCACATCATCACCACCACAATTACCACCACCATCACTACTGCTCAACCACCACCATCATCTCAACCGCCATCATTGCCACAGCAACAATCACTTTGCATTATTGTCATCACCATCTCAATCATTCTACCACGACCACTATTCTGTCGCCACCACTACATAATAAGGGTTATATTTTGGTATTTAATATGCAATACAAAATAAAAATTATATTTTGTTATTTTATTTTATTGTAGAAATGGGAAAAATAGAATGAAAATTCACTAAAAAGATAACCCTAATTTTATATTGTAATTTAATTTATTCAATGAAAATATATGAAAAAATTTAATTTCTAATGATTTAATTAACTTTTATTTTGTTATATTACATTAGGTGTGAGTATTCGGTTCGCTCAATTCGGTTAATTTGGCCATTCGGTTAAAAGTTTGATTAAATAAAATTAAAATTTCAATAATCGATTAAAAATTAATTTAACTGAATTAATCAAATTAATCGACTCTCAATACTACATCAATTTGGTTAAGTAAACAATAAAATTAAAAATTAAAAATATTTCAATTTTTATTTTGATTGAGTAGTAAATAATAACTTTGGTTAATTTTTATCTCAGTTAAAATTGGTTAATCATAAATTTCAGTTAAATTTAATCAGTTAATTAAGTTTTATTTTCTGGTTCAACTGAGAATCAAAATTAATTCAGCCAAAATTTTTCGATTAAATTCAATTAAATTTGGTTAGGTAAAAAAATTATGATTAATTTATTTTGGTTAAAAATTTTACTTAAATTGATCAAGTTAGCCGAATGATCATCCCTAAAATTACATTTTTTTGGCTACTTTCTTTTCATATTTTGGTTCAAATAAATTTTTAAATCTAAATAATCTTTAATAGCTTAATATAATGAATAGTTTTTAGTTCATATATTTCTTTTGTATTAATAATAACGTGGTGGTAGTGTTAGAGTGATGATAGTGGTGGTGGTGGTGGTAGAGTTCTAATTATATTACATATCTACAAATAAATATAACAATGGAATGGTGATTACATTCCATAAATTTTATCAATTATATTATCAAACATTATAATTAAATGCTGATTACATTCCATTCCATTCCATTTTTCATTACATTACATATTTAATTACATTGCATTGCATTACATTTGACAAAAAATAATATAAGCCTATGTTTGGTAAGATATAATCAATCATGTAATGAAATGAGAATTATATTACATGGTTAATTACATTGTTTGGGTAAACTATTTTTTAACCTTGTAATGTAATTGAGATTATATGTATAATCTTCATTACTTAAATTAATGTAATACTTACTATATTAAAAAATTTATGTAAAGCCCATTACATTCATCAAAGTCCATCCCTATTCTCAACCATCACCACACCACCTTAGCACCACCACCACCACCTACTACCCCCATCACTGCAACTACCATTGCAACTACCATTATCACCACTATTGCAAGCACTGCCACCTCAATCATCACTCCACCACCAGCAGCATTATGACCACAAGCAGTACGACATCATTAGTAATTACTAGATGAAGGCCCGTGCTTTGCACAGGTTGATTTAGTAACTTGTAATTTATGATTTACGAATAATCCGTATTTATAATATATAAATTGAATAAAGTATATTATTATCAGATATATTTTTTACATTTTGCTTTATTAAACTACCATGTTATATTGAAATTGTCAACTCCATTGCACATGTGACTTTAAAACAAAGAAATAGATGTCAATTATGAAAATAAATATTATAATTTTGATAATTATTATCATGAAAACAAATATTATAACCCATAAGATTTTCCAATTGGATCTCCATTTTGATCTTTTAAACTTTAAGACTACTTTCCGTTGTTGGAATATTTTTGCAATTGGCTTCAAAGCTTTTTGTTCTTACTTATAGATACAATTTTGAAGTACTTCTCATTTACAAAGACAAAGAATAATTTAAATCTACCAAATAAAAAAGACACTTGAAGATTTAAATCTTAAGCTCTTGCCTGCTCCTTCTGTTTACATAACACTATCATTATGGAAATTTCGCAATCATAAATTGAAAATTAATCTCGAATCAATAATTGAAACAAAATATATTCAAGAAAAATATCAAAATAATAATAGGCAAATTAATTTGAGACTTTTCCTTCATATCCATGGCAATAAAAATTTGAATTAAAAAAAATATTGTAGGAAAACAAAAGTAGAAACATCTGTTTAGAGATATAACAACTCATCATTAACTTCCATCATAATCTATAGATTTGAGCTTTTATCTTTGTTAACAAAATTGTAATGAACACAAAAGTTAAGATAAAAATAAGTGTAAAAGCAGAAAGCAACTGAAAGAGCATGCATGTCAACTTAAATCTAATTAGAAAGACAATTTTACGTTAGTTTGATGAATTATATAATTGCAAATAGCAAAAAGTAATAAGAAGAGCATGTATCTGAATTTAAATCTAAGTAGAAAGTCATGTTTGAAGTTAATAATGTATACATATTGACAAAAAATATTAGCATGTCAAAGTTCAAATGCTATGAAGAAAAAAGGCATTTCGGATTTTAGATTGTAGTGTTATAAAAAACTTTCAAATAAATTAATTCTATTCATCACAGTCATAAGTCTAGTAATATAATATAACACCCTTGACAATGAACAACAATTGATACTATATAAAGCCCAACTATAGAATTGAAATTTGAAGTTGAAAACAAAATTAAGGTCATGTTATAAGTTCTATCCCGTTATTCAAATAAAAAAGGATACTAATAGCAGCATACCACACAAAGATCATTCAAGTCATAGGCCTAAAAAAATAACTGAACAACAATTAACACAGCCACTAATATTAAGCTTATAAATATATTCCCTAATTAACTTCTCCTACATATGTAGTTACCTTGATGAGAATGGTAATTTGCTAAAAAAATTAGCAACTGGAAGTTAAAGAGAAAAGCACTTACCACTCTATTGGTCAAAGTATTAGCGTTGAAAGGAGCCACTTTGATAACTCATGAATGTAGATTCCATATAAAACTCAAAAATTTTAAAAAAATACTTCCATGTACTTTGAAACAGTTTAAGAATATAGGTTTTTGGTTGGTTTCTAACAAATAAATCTTATTTATATTAATAAAATAGAAAATAAAAGAAAATACTTTTTTTCTTCAAGCTCATTAGTACTAAAAATCTGCAATTTTTTTTTCTGATGTTGCTTTGATAACAAACCTTCTTGGGTACATTGAAGTTGCCAAAACACTTTTTGAGTAGAATAGTTTCTTATTAAAGTATAAAATGTCAATATAAATACTAAAAATCAAAGTGGGTAATTGTTCTCGTCCATTTGAAATCATTTTAAATTTTAAGATTATAACTTGAACCATTAAATGATTAGATGGACTACAACCTCAAAAAAACCATAATATCAATAAATCAAGATCTAAAATAATTAGAGCCAAAAATGAGAGATTTAAAATAATTCTATAAAACGATCTCCTATAAAGATGGTACGTACTTAGTTTTATATTCCAATGGATTGTGCTAGGCTTGACACCATTATGCAAATTCTTGCAAATATTTTGCAACAAATACATCAATATTAGTTATTTGTATCAATTAATTTTTGAGAGATTATTATTGCATATGAAAAGTGTAAATCTCTGGTTACTCTAAAAGCTTTATTTACTCTTTGCCTCCAAGTAATTCTCCCTTTTCTTCCTATATAGTAATCATCCAAAATGAAAATCAAACATTGCATACTTGCTTCTCTTTCTTATTTTACAAATTCAATATATTCAACCCATTAAGCTACATATAAGAGTTTATCTATATTCTTTTTATCAACTCCATTTAATATCCTTCGATGAATCAGATAATATATCTAATTGCAAAGATTCTATAATTTATATTCTAAAATCAAAAAGAAAAATAAATTTAACATCAACATATATATATATATATATATATATACACATGATTCAATATTTATTAACTAAGTCCTTATAAATAAATAAAAATAATATTGACTTAAAAGGAAGAAAGAAAAGATGATTCACTTACAACATTTGCAGCCTATATAATAACCTCTTATAGCAGTATTCAAGAAAATAAACCTAATGCAACAAGTTCAAATTCATAAAATCTCACTCAATCAAAGAAAAAAGAAAATGTAAAGACATACAAACATACATATATATATATATATATATATAAGTGGAAATAGAAGGAAATAATGAAATTTTCGATAGCACCTTTAATGACATTTAAGATATTCTAAAATAACCTTAGTCATAGTCAATTAAAAAATTATATTTTATTATTAATATATTTATAAAATTACTTTTAAGCCAACAATGTCTTGTCACTTACGTGAGGAGTTACGTGAAGAGTGAGAGGTCTCAAGTTTTAATCCTCTCAACTACAATTATTTTCACCAATTTAGTGAGTGAAATGCTATTTCTTGTTGATAGTGCATATTATTATTTTGCCCATTAAACCTCATAATAAATTAAAAGAAATTATTTTTTAAATAAATACATATAGATAATTAAGCAATTAAAAATTTAAGTTTTATCTTTGCTAAATTTATTTTTTAATAAATATATATATAATAATGATATATTTAAAAAAAATTATGTTTTAGTTATTAAATATTTAATTCTTTTAGGATATAGATAAAAAAAAGAAAGAAAATATGTTGTTTTATTAATATTCTTTTTTTCTTTATGTTTATATGATTTGATTATATGTATTTTTAAAAATAAATTCTTAAATATAATATATATAATTTTATATATAATTTTTTATTTAGAGGAGATAAAAAAGAAGAAAAAAGTATACTGTTTTTATTAATATTTTTTTATGTTTATAAGATTTGATTAGATATATTTTTTAAAAAGTAAATTTTTAAATAGAATTTATATAATTAAACCTGAGATGATAAACAGTAAAATATATATAATATTTTATTGATATATTTATATATCTATATATATTGAAACATTTTTTGTTTAGTGAGTTTTGAAAGAATTTTGTTTTTAATAATAATTTTTTATTTTTTGTTCATTACTGAATAATTTGTAACTACTATCATTTTAATTTAGTAAGAAATTTAAATCTTCTTGCGATAAATATACGGTCTATTTATGATTAAACATTTTAAATTTTTTTGATATTTTTTCTTTTATATCTTAAATCTTTAAAATTTAAAAGAAAATAGTGTTTAGAAAATTGGAAAAAAAACTAAAACTATATAGTTCTATTTGGGTCAAATTTTGGGATTTCAAGAATTTGTGTAAATAATTCTGTTATCATAGCCAAAGTGACTTCTATTATTAATTCAAATTATGATCGCATTTCTTTTCTTTTATCTAACAGTAAAAAGTAATTTATTATTATTTTTAATTATAATTGTATATAGATATTAATTTGGAGTTAAAGGTAGAGATTGAAAATTGAATAATGACTTGATTTTCTTTTTGGGCACTTATTATAATTTTAAAAATTTCATTTATAAATTAGGGGCTAAATGATTAGGTCTAAGGATTGAGTTGAATTTTATTCTGAGACCAATTGATTATATGAAAATAGAATTGAGTATAAAAATAGTATTATAGCAAGTAGTTTGTACATCAAAGTGTAATACAAATTAACCACTTATTTTTATTTTAATCTAAATAAAATTTATGCTTTAATATTATATGGATAAAAAAATAAATATATAACGAGCATAGTCAACGTGCAACGCACGTCTTACAAAAAACTAGTAGATAATAAAAGTTGATTCAATGACACCATAATTTATTTAGAAATAAAAAAGACAGAAAAAATATACCAAAATATGAGAATTTAATTGATTACCTTGTTTACATTCACGGTCAGGACAAGAGGAATAGTCTCTATCTCTATCTCAATCTCTCTGGGTTTCATTTGCGGTCCTTATCACAATGATTGACCCGTTAAATCTTCATTCCAGTAGAGACGGTGACTTCTACCTTTTTCTTTGTTATAATGGAGTCGAGGAATCAACATAGCGGCATTCGTTAAAGAAAATGGATGAAGATACGAAGTATATACATATTTTTAATAGAAAATATTAT
Organism: Jatropha multifida; assembly: GCA_948099535.1. Lineage (NCBI taxonomy): Eukaryota > Viridiplantae > Streptophyta > Magnoliopsida > Malpighiales > Euphorbiaceae > Jatropha > Jatropha multifida. Next base: position 41,875 of record CANUEX010176218.1, on the reverse strand, counting down.
TAAATCTTAGACAAATGAAGAAAATATTAAATGTACATAAATGGAGGCCAAGAAGAAACCCTAACTTATCGAAAACAGGATCACCTTGCTTAGTATTATGATTAAAGAAAATTGTTAGGTCACGGAGTGAGAGAGACGTTGAGAAACAAATACCAAGCGCTTTGGGGAAGTTGCACTTTTTGGGGAAATTTGGAAAAAAAAAGGTAAAAAAATAAATGCTTAAAAGTTATAAAAAACTTAGAAAATTTATAAAAAGAGGAAAAAGGAAATATTGACATGAGAGAGTACCAACTCAGCTTTATCAAAATATTTTTTGTTTCAGGATTATATATAGATATATAGATTCTTTTGTATTGTTAGAGGAATAGGAAGAATGGAATGAAAAATCATCCAAAAAACAATCAAAATAACATAATTTAATATTGTAATTTAATTCATTCACAAAAATATATAAAATTATGTAAAAAAAATTAATTTTCAATGACTTTAACTTTTATTTTTTTACATTCCATTTATTCCAACTTAACTTCTTTTTAATATTCTAGTCCAAATAGTTTATAGGTCTAAATAGTCTTTAATAGCTTGATATAATAAATAATTTTTTATTAAAATTTTTTTATTAATAATGTGATGGTAATGATGGTGACAATGGTGATAGTGGTGATGTGCTAATTACAGTACATATTTATAAACAAACATAAAAATTGAATGTGATTACATTCAATAAATTTTCTCAATTATATTACCAAACATAATAATGAAAATTTAATTACATTTCATTACATTACACTTTAAATCGCATTATATATTTGATTACATTGCGTTGTATTACATTGCATTATGCATTGGCTATTAAATGAAATGGATCTTACATTCTCAAAAAACAAAAAAAATTATGTCTTGTTTGCTCTCCTTCCCAAAAAAAAAGAAAAAATTCTAAAATAATGATCAATTCTGGTCCTGCAATACAAAATGAACAAGATTTTTGGTATCCAAACAATTGTTGCCATTTAAAAGGCTCACCCAGTCATCAAATGACATTAATTTATGATATTAGTAGGTTTTAACGCTTAATTATTATGCATTTTTAAAATAAAATAAAACTTATCAGAAGTTTACAAAATTAGATTAAAAACATAAATAAATCCTAATTGAATAAAATAAGATAATTAAAATGAATTCTTAATTTATTTAATAAAAATTTATATTTAATTAAGTAAAAGTTCGCGCATTGCTCAAATTGTTCTTTTATTGTATATTAGACTTTTAGTTTTAATTCATTTATAATTTATAAATTGTATGTAGCATATATTGTAGCATGGTGTACATGGACTCTTCAAAATTAAAAAATTAATATTTTAAATTGGTGACTTGAAGAAAAAAAGTTAGCGGTCCAATTTATGGAAGAAAAAAGAAAAAAGAAAAAAATATATATATATGCGCACGTACACTTATGGAGAGATAAAATACCTTAATTAATTCAATCATAAAACAAAACGCTAAAGTGAAAATTCCAAGTAGGATTTAGAAATTGATAATTATATTAAATAAATACTAATTTTTAAAATAAAATTATTAATGGCTTATGATTGATTTCAAAATTATTAACATTTAGATAATAAAATTAAAATTTTAAATAATTAGATATTTAATTTCAACTTTACTATATAAACTAAATACAAATTAAAGCCTATAATGGATAGATTTTGTAAAAATATATATTTGATTTAAATGAAAATATATGATGCTTATCAAATCTATATATATATGATTTAGACTGAAACACCTAATGATGCTTATCAAATATGATGAAATTTTAAAATTATAAAAATTAAAATATTATTTAGGGAATTTTTAAAATTATGAAATTATTTAAATTTATTAATTATTATATTCAACATAATATACACTTGCACCACCATTTTCTTCTCCAAATCCCTTTTAGTTTTTCTCCTCCTTTTGTGTTTCCTTAATAGGTTGGATTGCTTTAGCTTCCAAAACAACATGCTTTGGCATTGCAACATAGAACTCATTCAATCATTATCTTTTTAAATATCATCTTCAATTCCACACTCTAATGTAGAAATCTTTTAGAGGATGCATTCTTAATAGCAATCACTCCATCCTCAGTCAAAGTGCTTACTTTCAAAAGCATGCCTTCATCATTTCATTTGTAGGTTCACCTCCTTGACTAATTAGAGTTTTTATAAAACCATAAAAATAATGAATGTTAAATTCTTCACAATTCTTTTCCTTTGGTTTAATTGGGATACTGTACCTAATAAATTAAGGTATAACATATATATAAAATGTATTGGATAAGTATGTATTGGATGCAATATACCTTCAAATCATGGGCCAATTTTAAATTTTCTTCAAAATCACCTTTCTTATGATCAATTCATTAATGAACTTAATTTCACCTCAGGTTTCTCAGATATAGACACTATCACAATGCTGTCTTTCAATTTCAACATATAACAACAGTAAAGTACATAAATATCAATTTGTACAACAGTAAAGTACCTAAATATTAATTTGTGTAACAGTAAAGTGAATTTGACCTTATTTTCGGTAAAGCAAAACTGAAAACCTGATGTAGAAGTCCATATCAGATTATTTTATCTTTTAGTGTGTCCACTTGTGGCTGTGAATTTTTTTTTTACCCAAATTGTCTCTCTCCCCTACCTAACAAATAATCCTTGAAATTTCTAACAAATCTTTTTTTTTTCTCTATCTCTTTTGATAATTTCTATTTGAGTGTACAGTAGCTTGTGTAAATTTCACTTTTTGAGTTTTCTTTTCTCCTAAGTTTTAAACATTTAAATATTTTTGAAAAATATTTAAATCAAATTATTTTTTCCAAGAAAAATATATAATTTTAAGATAGAACAATGAAACTTACATGTAGTTTTACTTCATTAGCAAATATATTTGCACCTTCTCATTTTATTTTTATTTTTTTAAATCATGCAATTAACCTTATCCTTTTTCTTTTTTTTTTCTTTTTACTAAAAGATCAAATAATTTTTATTTTTAAAGTAAAACACTTACTTTGTTCGGATTTCAACACTCAAGATTTTAAGCTTAATAGTCATTATGATGTCATTTTCAAAGTGTTAATAAAAAAGACCATAACTTATAGGTTTAAATTTCTCCTAAAGGTTTTTATATTCAACTCTTATAATATTACAATAAAAACTTAATTTAATTCTATTATTATCTCTTTTTTTTCATTTTTATATATTAAGTTACTTTAAATATTTATTAACCAAAATTTTAATTACTTACTTCCAAATTAATTTATAAAATTTTTTTAATAAAAATAAAAGTAAATATCCAAACTGATAAAAACTTTATTCCATTTCTAGAATAGAGTATAATGAGTAATAAATATTTTTTTTTGAAGATAGGTAATAAATAATTTATCTCATGTTTAAGTACATTTCAATAATTTTTTTTTCCGAAATCGACATGGATGGACTGCGCTGTAGGACATATACCACTTTTCAGTTTATTTGATCTTTTGGTAAAATAAAATAAGGTAAAGTTTACTGCATGATTTAAAAATAAAAAATAAATAAAATGAAAAAGTGCAAATATATTTGCTGATGGAGTAAGAATGAAAATTATATATTTTTCTTGAAAAAATAATTTGACATAAATATTTTTCGAAAAGATTAAAATGTTTACAACTTAGGAGGAAAAAAAACTCATTAAGTGAAATTGGCCTCATCTGGAATCAGATCAAATTCACCTTACTATTACAAATTAAAATTGAGAGATGACACCATGATAGTGCTTATATTTGAGGGACATTAGATGAAATTAAGCCATTCATTCATAGTAGACATAATAACTTCACTTTGGTTCTCAGCAATTGCCTGTCACCAAGATAATATAATTTCACAATCTAGGCCGCAAATGAATAAACTAGGTGTAACATTCCAGTTTAAAATGTACACAGGAAGAGGGTAATGAAAATATATATATATAAATCAATGCAATTTTAATTAAGTCAGAACCGTAGTAATGCAGTAGCCATAATGTAGAAAGGCAAAGGACTTAGAGAAACACACTGTACCCTCGTACAGATAGCTACAATTTGTTCATGAAGAATCTTGATCTCCTCTTTCTGTGCTCTCATTCGTGAATAAAGCTCCTACACAAACTATTTGTATAAAGGAATCGTGAGAAGAGCGGTCTCTATCTCTGTTTTCTGTTCTTCTGCCAGTCCCATTCATAGTCCTTGTTGCCGTCATGACATTGAACCAGAAATCGCAAATAAGAGAGATAGTTGTGCGTAGAGCTAAATTATAGGGGAAAAGATATAAGAAAATTTCTCTCTTAAATTTAAAAATTTAATATTTAATATCATGTGTGTTGTTGTAGATAACTAAGATAAACAATTTATAAAGAAAAAAATGTTAAGAAAGGAGATAAAAAGTTAGAAAATTTATAAATAAAAAAGAAAAACAGAAATGCTGAAAGCACAAAGTGCCAACTTAACTGTTTGAAAATATTTTCCGTTTCATCTTATAGTTCTTTCTAACCAACATATCACATAATTAAATTTGTAGATTATATTAATCTAATAGAATGAAAAAAAAGTCATGGGATATATGTGTGTGTATATATATATAATCATTTAAATTAAATTATATACTTTACTGTATAATTGATGTTATATATAAAATTGATAAATCTAGATGAATAGCATTCATACAAGTTAAAATTATCAAAGATGAATCAATAAATGTGAATTGATTGCATTAGAAATGCTTTAAAAAAATCCAGTTTTCTAAATAAAAAATTTTATATTAGTTAATAAATAAAATATTTAGGTAAAAATTTGATCTAAACTTTTATAATATAATATTATATTTCGTTATTATAATATGATTTTAAATTTACATTTATAAATATAAAATTTATAATAATTAACCAGCTCAGGCAACGGGCTATATGCTCGTTGTTATACTATTAAAGAATGTTGATAATTTTTACTACAGGGGAATTTGTGAACTACGCCATGAAATGCTTTTATTTTCTTTTCAATAACTCAATACCTGTATTGTTGATCAAATAAATAGTAGGGATGGAAGAACTATAGTTATGACCATGAAATATGCTTCTTATCAGAACTCACATCACAGTCATCTAAATCCATTCAAGCCAATTGGCTTTCATAGCTCAGTTGGTTAGAGCACCCGTTTAGTAAGCGGGAGGTCTTGAGTTCAACTCTCAATGAAAGCATTTTATTTCTTATTCCATCGAAAAAATCCATCAAGAATTGTACTATTTACTTTTCCTCCTACAATTTATGGGTTTGGGCCCTGAATGGCTTTCATGACGCTATTTTAACTATATAATGACCCTTTTCAAGTTTTTGTGAATTCGAGGCTCTCTTTAGTACCTAGTTTTTGAGCTTGAGCCGATGTGAGCTTTGTTGGGCTCAAAGTCCCAAGTGCATTATGAGTTGACCTAGGATTACCCTAGGGACATATCCGGTCATTGAAAGGTTGCATCCTTCGTTAGTAGATTTTATTTCTTCATTTTACTATCAATGGTGGACCCGAGCTACCCCTGGTGATTTTACATTCCCTCAATCTTTTCTGACCTCGACCAAAAATTCCGAATTATTGTTTCTCAATCGGTCCTCCTTATTATCATTACTATTTATTTTTAAAAATGTCGACTGAATACCCCCCACTAGTTAGGATGCTCCAGTAGTGATGAGGTTATTCATATGAATATGGATTTCGGCCAATAGACTCACGATCCTTTTTTGAAAGGACAGACGCCAGCCATTACAAATGTATCTTTTTTCACTTCTTAGGCATCTTCTCCTTCTTAGCTTCTCTTTAATAACTTATCTGTCTGGAATGAAAATCTAGATAATTGACCGATTCCTTCTGCCTATTTCCTTGCCTGGCGATCTCGCTCAAAACCCTCTTTAAAATCCTTACGCAAATCGATAAACATTTATAATCTCTTAAACTTATGTTGTCGTCCCATCCTTATTGATTAGTCTTTGTTTCTTCCAGTGCTCTTTTTCTTGTCCTGTTCGTGCAACTGCTATACCTTCAGATCTGGTCCCGTGTTTCCCTCCCTTTCAGATATAATGATCTTATTCGATCTTCGAATAACTGGTGAAATCATCTATCTCAATATCATGTGTGTTGACCTCAACCATCCTTTCTGTGACCGAAGGTAGAGGTCACTAACCCTCCCTTTCAGATTTATTTTTCACTAACCCTTTGGTAAAGTTATAGAGTTTGATTTGAAGTAGCGATAGCTTTGGCAGAAGGTAGAAAACTGGCTTTAGGTCAACATGTCCTACTCCGTCTCTATAGAAGTCTCTTCCTCTTTGTTCCTGATAATCGGGGAAGGTCGTTCAATCTTCCATAGAGACCACTTTGGATGCTTTCGTTATGATTGATGGCTTATTTATTCGAATTCACAATGAATGTCGACCCTCCTAACCAATTCCTCCCAATTTATGGCCATTGGGTTGTCCATTTTTCCGTTCAAGAGACTGATTGGAAGAGTAACGCTTAGAGAATCTTATTTATCCTTTAAGTACAACCAATTAGTTCCCGCCTTGTTTTTTCCTTTTCGGTCATATCATTATGGTCTATTGTGGTTAAGGAGAAACTATGCATCCACTAATTTAGAGACCAAAACCGAATGGCAAGCACATTGGTCGGTCGTTCTTCATCAGTAAGACATGTTTTATGGGACCGACTTACCGATGGAAGTTGAGAAATCTTCTGAGGTAGAAGTTTACAATCCCAATTTTTCAACTCGCCAATATGTCCTTAATCTCTTCCTGTTTTATATGTTTCTCTAAATTTCCCCTTGTATGAGCGCCCTCCACTTACTAACTCCACATTGTTGAATTCAGTGCTCAATCTCTATCCACAATGGGTGACTATGGATATGATCCAAGATCATCCCGGGACCACCGAGCTTTTTTATCTTTGGTGGTACAATATTTCAAATAACTATATAAGAATTTCTGTCAAAGGATCATAGGCCCCTCTAGATTGGTAGGGTCCTTTTCAACGATACTTCTTTCCACTGAAATGACCATTACGGGTGAATTTCTTCCTGCTTATGGTCTCTTTATTTTCCTATAAATTAGTATCTAATATGTGCTTTCCTATTCTAGATTAATTTTCGAGAAATTAGGAGACTGAATCTTTTTCTGAGCAATTATTCTTATGTACAAAGCATTCTCTATCAAAGGCGGGATGATTATTGCTGGAGGACAGTCACCCTTTACGGGCCTCTAATCGTTTAACCATAGCCAAACTTCTTTATTCATCAAGGATGAACTTTTGATGAGTGAACAACATTCGTTCCTTTATTCAGCTTCTTCTCCATATGACCCTAATTCTAGGCAGAGAATTGGTCCTAAGGTTCTGGAAAGACTCCTCCCTACCTCTGTTAGTGACCCAATGGCTGATGGTGAATCTCCTATGTTTGGTGAAAGTGTCTGATCCCAGGCGACCAGTCAAAAAGGGGACTTTTATTTTCTACTTGTCGTTTTATTTTATTTTGTATTTTAATTTTGAGAACAAAACTAGTCTTGAACCACTGGTACAATTTTGGACCAGTTTTAGTTTCAAAACTCTTAGAGGAGGAATTGGAACCTAAAGCGTTTTCTCTCAATTCCAATCTAATATAGGACTAGAATTTTTGGATTGATTTTGGTCCAAAACTTTTCAGTCCAGCTCTGATCTGGTTCAATCTAAATCGGACCAGTTGCTAGGTCTATATCCCAACGAGCAATGAGAGAATAGAAATATACTATATATACTAAAACACAAATCAAAATCACTGTTCATAGAATAGTGAGTTGCCAATTAAATCATTTTCCTTTTATTTAATTTCTATTTTACCCTTTCTTCCTAGTCGACTTCATCTTTTCAAAAATCTCGCCAAATATCTGAACTCTTCTTCGCTGATTCCATCTATTCAGGCAATTCCTAATTATTCCTCTTACAGTTTTTTTTTGCTCTTCTGTTCTATTTAATTCCTATCCTAGGGTTTATTCAAGATTCGTATTTCACATGGCTTCAACTTCTTGCAGTGTGATTGATATTTTTTCTTCAGTTTCGATTTTAGAAAGACTTAATCACATCAATTCTCTTTAACTCTCTTTTCTTTTTCTATAGAAACTTCTCCTTTGCTAATCAATTTCACAGTTTCAGTTCAGGAAAGGAGAAAGTGAAATTTTTTTTATTCTGAATTTTAATCTTGGCTTGAGTTTAGACCTAAATGTATACCTAATTAGGTAATTTTTATATTGGATCTGTTCGGCAAAAATTAGTTATTTTGATAACTGTTAGTTGTTTTAGCGACGTTTAGCTGTTAGCTGTTTGAATAGCGTTTCATGAAACGCTAAAAGCTAAACGAGTTAACTTTTTACAAAAAGCTACCTTAACCTCTAAAAACTAGTCCAAACGTTATGTTACTGAATAACTTTTTAAGCAGTGTTCAGCGTTTTGACTAATTAAAACTCTAAAAGCTATTCAAAAAGTTATTGCTGAATACAGCCGTTGTCTATGATAATTTGGTTATATCTAGAGTTTTAATTCCCAAATTTATTTGTTATAGGTTTAAATTATGAGTACCTATTTTGTCCTTCTATTTGATGATTTGACATTTGTGAAAGAATTTTGTTTTGGTTGGCTGTTGAGGAATTTTCTTTCAAGCTTTCTGGTTTTCGAGTTATTTAGATCCTTTGTTGTATGTCCTTGAGATAATTCATAATAATTGAAAGTTAGTCATCTTATTGTTAAATTGTGTTTGTTGCTTGTTAAATTTTGTTTATTGCCACCACCAATCTACTGTTGTGTTTGGTACGTTAAGCAGTGTATCAAATTTTAGGGCGTGAAAGAGTCGAGCCAAGTCAAATAAGAAAGGCATACCATCTGTAAAATTGAGAATATTTGGGACTTAATTGAGCTGGGTTGCTAAGTTGAGAATTTCAATTAAACTTTGTTCAGTACCATCAACTGTTCATTACAATTTGTGTTTTGCCTACTTTTGAATTTAGTTTGGCATTTTCATTTTTTATTTTTTTTTTCAAAACAAAACCCACCATATCTTATATGAGAGTTTTTGGCAATAGAACGAATTAACTGAGTGTAATTACTATCTAACAACTTTGCTTGTCATATTCTTTCCTATTTCTTGGTAGTGGTTTTTTTTGAAAAAAAAAAATATTTTTTCTTTGATTTTGGCTGTCCTTGAATTCTTCTCCCATTAATACCCACTCATCAACTATCTTTGTTCGCGTTAATATTCATCAATGTTGCCTTTATTCTCATTTTAATATTCTTTAGGTTCTATCTAAGTAGTAAAAAAATGAAATACATAGACATAAATAAATAGCAGACCTTGAATTTCATAAACAAATAAAAAGCATGAATGATACTTCAACAAATTTAAAAAAAAAAATATCGGTCCGATGATGGAGTCCAACTGTGAGAGGAAAAGCATCAATCTCTCACCGTAGCTGCAATTCTCTTGCATTCTTGAGCCCCTCCTCTTACAATAATTTCAATATTTATCTGTAAAATAAATAATATTTTAATCATATAAATTCTTTCTAATTAATTGTTTTAATGAATGAAATAAACAGAATATAGAATTGATTCTAATGATTAATATAAGGTTACATGAAAGAAGTTGTTGCAAATTTGTTTGGAAGAAAGAGCTAATTGGTAGCTGTTAAGGCAAAGCAGTCTTACTTTTAATGTTTCTTGAATTTGAGGGAGATCTTTTGGTTTTCATCTGTGTAATTGCTCTTCTTGAGAGGAAAAAATGCAGAGAAATAAATTACTCACTACATCATGCTTAAACAAATTCTTCTCTTTAATGGTTGTGCTCTATTAATTCAAAATCTATGGTGATTGTGTAGCTCTATTAAGTTATTGTAAGCGTAAAATTTGTTCTTAAAATTTAAGAAACAAAATACAAAATACAAAATACAAATTATATTTGTAAGAAGCAAGAACAATCTCTAGTGTGAAATCTCCTATTACAGTGAAGATTATCCCCTGATTCTTCTCTTTGTTGGGAGCACGATTTAAGGGTCGAAAGACTTGATCTTAAACATGATTCAGCGGCCGAAAGACTTGATATTGAATTGATGCAGAATGAGTGTTTGACGATTCAAAGGTCGTGGAGACTTGATCTTGAATTGACGTAGAACTTTGATTCTTTAGACTTGGAAGAGAACTTTTGCAGTCTTGAATTCGATAGAGTTTTGAAGCTTTTTTTCTGTATTTTTTTCTCTATGAGTTTCTCTGTTTCTCCCCATATGTGAAGAAAGACCTCCTATTTATAGAGATTTGAGGGGGTTCCCTTACCAAGTATGTAATTTGATTGGTCTACTTGGCAAGCTCTCATTGGCTGCTACTGCATCACTTGACTTATATAGACGCCTGATTTATTGGCCAAGATTTAATTTAATTGGTTCACCAGGCTAATTTTTATTGGATTTTACTATATTATTTATTTATGCAGTAAATAATATTTATCTAATAATTTTATTTCAATAACTACTTAAATATTTTGATCGGTTATTAAAATAAATTATTTAATTTAACTAACCAATAATTTAATTTGTTAATTAAATAATTAAGTTAATAATTAAATTAACTTAAATAAAATTTAGGTGTCTATAGTTACATTCTCTTTATTTACAACCATTGTTATTAAATACTTGTCACATTTCGAATTTCATGTCCCTTAAAAGAATCAATAAATTTGTTTAAATTACAATAAATTATTGAATAAATTGACTATATTACTCTTAATTTAATCTATCTAAACACCAAATTTTTGAGGAATTGAACATTAATTGTTGGTCATATATTTTGAAACTACAAATTTATTACTTTTTGAAACTACAAATATTTTGAAACATAGTACTTACTCAAATGCGACAAGCATTTAAGAATAGAGGTAGTCAATTCCATTTTGAGCATATTTTGTATATTTTGAATGCTTGAGAGTTTCTGCTTTTACTATCTATCTAATTGTCTGTTTCAAGATGATACATTTATAGCCAAATTCATTTTGATGGTTAAGAAAAGCTTAAACTAAGTTTCAATTTGTACACCAAGACATAGTCAGTGGTAAGTTCTTATACGACCTAACAATTGATCTAGATTCAAATCTCTCCCCACTACTAAAAAAAAATACTTCATTTAAAAAACTCTGATGTATGTGTTTTTTATCGATTGCACTCTATTTTGACTTTAACTCGGTAGACACCCCAATTTGAAAGGTCAGTAATAATTGAACTCCAATTTAAAATTAGGCTAAAAAAAAATAAATAATTCATGTATAGGACCCAAATGGTCAACTAACCCAACCCCAATCCACGTTGAAACACACTGTTTCCTTAATCTTCTTCATCTCTCTCTATTGCCAAACACTAATAACCAAATGCACTAAATACTCTCATCTCTCTTTCTTGCTAGAAAATACAAATTACAACGATGGACCGACTTCTTGAATTAGAGGGATCAACGACGGCATCGATAGGAGCGAAAAGAAAGGGGTTCACTAGAAGGATGAGACACTTGACAATGTGCTTCATAATTTGCTGGCAATGATCTTCATGTTGAAATACGACAATAGCGTAGCATCAGAATCATTTTTACAGCGGATCAAGATCATTGCCCATTTTCACTGCCATTAAATGTGTGTGTGTGTGTATTTATATATTGATTTTGAGTAGTAGATGGAAATTGAAAATTATCCTGATTTTGAAGCGAGAAAGAAAGCAGAATACCACACTCAGTATCTCGAACCGTTGAAGAAGTTTTTATCAATTTCAAAGGTAGACGCATTGGCTTAATCAGTGCTCTCACCACTAGTTTGATTTATTTTTAATTCGCTCATGTATTTTTTAGCTTTCGTATTCATAAATGTGTATTTATTGAATTGAGATTGCTTTATTCCCATGTATCTTTAATGGATTTCTATTTAATGGTTTGATTTATTTGTTGAACTGGGTTTGCTTTATTCATGAAAGTTCTACCAACAGTGCATTTTTTGATTGACCGAATGTTAAAGGGAAAGGGAGAGGAAGGTTTCCAAAACAGTGTGTTTTGAAAAGAGTTTGGGTTGGGTTAGTTAACCCATCTAGGTCCCACAAATGAATTGTTTATTATTTTTTTAGACCCTAATTGTAAATTGGGATTCAATTATTACTTACCTTTCAAATTAGAGTGTCCAAGTGGTTAAGATCAAAATGGAGTGTAATCGATAGAAAACGTATACGTCATGTTTTTTTAAATGAATTACTCTAAAAAAAAGTTTCAATTTCTTTGCCCTTTTAGTATATTGGATGCAAATACTTGAGGCACAAAAAAGAAAGTTGGAAGGAAGTGTGCAATTATTGAGTCAATGGATTTTTAATATACTTCTTATTAAGAATAAGAAAGTGAGCAAGTGCTTTCTTTTTTTTTTAGTTTTTCATTTTCTAGTTTGTAGATCAATTTTCGAAGGAGTTGGAACTAACTATAATTTAAAGCTTTTTGCTATTTCAATCTAGAATACAATTAAATTTTAAATCATAATTATATATTCGCATCAAATTTAATCCTGTATATGTGGTTATATCTGCTTTCTATGAAATATAGTGATATGGTAAAAAAGAATAAAAAAAAGAAAAAATGTAGCAAAATAGGTTGTTAGAAAGTGCAGGCATGTTTGCTTATTGACTTTAAACTTAAAAGGTCAATCTTTTTTGGATAAAATGGCTTAAGCTATAAAAATACCCCTACCTTTATGACCTATTGCAGTATCACCCTAAACCCACCTTCGTCCCTTGGGCACCCTGACTCAGTAACTTAGATATATTGTCACCCTAATTAAAAAATCAGTTAGGGCTTTGTAATTTTTTAATAGTAAAGTGGGTCCCACCTTTTGAGTGTGGGTTAATTTAACCCAAGCTCAAAACTCACCATTTTAATTTATCCAACCCACCCAAAACATTAAAACGTACCATTTTGATGAACCCTAACATCCCATTATGTCATCTCCAACAACCATCGATCTCTTCTCCCATCCCTATCTTCTCCCTTCTCTTCTCCCTTCGCCATCGATCTCTTCTCCTATCCCTCTCTTCTCCCTTCTCTTCTTCTTCATTGTGCATCCTCTGTTTCTCGTTCATCGACATTTCTAATCATAATCTATTTTGTCTCAGTGTTAAAGCTTCATTACACAAACTAGACATGTGCTTTCATTTTCGTTATTGCATATGGCGAAGAAGAAGAAAGATTGGTAAGTAAGATTACTTTGAATATTGAGCTTTAGGATTTTAGGCAAAGGGAAATTAGTATTGGTTGGTAAAATTGTTTATCCAAGAGCAATAACATTTATTTATTTAGTTGGAATTGTACTATTGGTTCCCCATTTCAATTTTTTATATTCAATGTTGTTGGCATTGGTCCACTTTTCCTTTTTTTCCTTTTTTATTCAAATGTTGCTGAGATTAGTTTCCCTCTCTATATGTACTGTACTTCACTTACATTTATATTTTTTATCTAAATCAGGACAGACACCACTTTGGATTCTCCTTTTTAATCCATCTCTCTCATCCAAATTTGAATTATTCATATTATTATTACTTTGTAATACTAATAAATTTCTGTAGTTTGGTAACAATTAATCATTTATCAATAGTTAATGCAACAAAGCCATTTCTACATTCAATTATTCAAAAAAAAAAAAATAAAAGCTTTGGAATTTTTTGAATAATCAATTGATTTGTGATCAAGATTTATTTAGGAAAAATGCTTGAGTTTGACATGCTTATGAGAGTAATTTACTTTGTTGGTCTTATTTTGCATTTGCCTCTTTCCAAACTTCAAAATGCTACTTTCCATATTCTATCCATTCTAGCTTGAAAGAAATCATAATTGTTGACACGCCTTGTATGTGTATAAAGCATATAACAGTTGATTTAAATTAGCATGAAATGTATGAATTAATAATTTTCATAATTTAAGATATATTTGTTCTGAGTATATGTATATTCTTCATTTTATAATAATAAAATATATTAGGTCATTGATATATATATATATATATATATATATATATATGTATGTATGTATGTATGTATGTATATGTTTGTGTTTTTGCATACATAGGTTTCCATTAGAGGTTTGGATTGGTGGTAAAATGAGTGAGAAAAGCAAGAGAAGTGGGAGAATAAACTATATTGGGAGAAAGAGGTTGAAGGATTGGGATACAAAAAGTGGATCCATGATATATGATGAAGTTTATAACAAGGTCAGATGCTATAGCTATAGAGTGGTGCAACAAATGGGATACTACAAACCCCATGAACCATGGTTGACATTGGAGTTTGCTAGAGATGATGATGAGGTGAGTTTAATGCTTGAGAGAGGGATGGAATTTGTATGGCTGAAGATATACATTAAAACTGACATACAAGTTGAAAAAATAAAGGATATGATCATGCAAACTACATTCACTTAGATGATGAAGAGATGTCTGAATATGGTGGACCTTCATATGAGATTGAAGAGCAATGTACTATAAATGAATGTGCTATTGATGACAAAAGAGCTGATTCTAATGATGAAGGCAGTCATGGTATTAAAGTAAACAAAGCTGTCAAAGAAGAAGAGAGTGAAGATAGTGAAGTGGATGATGAATGTTTGGACAATGAGGGGTTTTTGCTTGTTAGAGAAAATAAGATTAAATTGAAGGAGGTTGTTGTTGACAATGGAGCAGGTTTAGGTCTAGATGAGGCAATGAAATTGGGAAGACAAGAGAATGAGATAAATGTAGATATACCTACTACAGATATTACACCTACACTTGTCAGTGACTATGAGCCGTTTGATGTTGAGTATTCATAAACCAATAGTAGTGAGGAAGGAGAATTAGAGGTCATGAAGAAAAAAAAGCAGGTGAAAAATGTTAATGATCCTAGCATGGACCACAGTTAGTTGCAGTTCAGTGTAGGCATGATATTCAAGAGTAAGTCGGAGCTGAAGCTATTTGTGAAAAAATTTGCAATTCTTAAATGGATTCAATGTGACTTGAAAAAAAAATGAGGAGAAAAATGTTGACTGCAGATGTGATGGAAAATACCCTTGGAGACTCTATGGTAGCACTAGATATAGAGATAAGTCTTGGGTGATAAGGACTTACCAGGAAGAACATAGTTGTTTTAGGGCCTTGAGGAATAAACAAGCAAATGCAGAATTTATGACCTTATAATTCTTAGGTCAATTAAGGAAGGACCCTAATTATAGTGTTGATAAGATGATAAGAAATATGAATGAGAAGTATGCAATGACTATTAACAAATATTCTTGTTATTGAGCAAGACAAAAGGCAATGGCCAAACTGGTACGGTCATTGGACACACATTACTCAAAACTTAGATCCTACATTATTGAGTTGAAAAGGGTTGATAAAGAAGGTACTTTTATAATTCAATATGAGGAGGGACATAAAAGGGGTCCTAATGTTTTTCCAAAGGTTATACATTGGATTTTCATCTTTGAAGAGAGGATACATAGAAGGGTTTAGACCTTGTTTTGTGTAGATAGTTATTTTCTAAAAACTATGGTGGGTGGAGTATTATTAAGTGTTATAGCAATGGATACCAATAATCAAATATACCTAGTTGCTTAGGCTATAATGGAAGGAGAGAAATAAGATAGTTGGCATTCATTTTTGAGTTTGCTAATTGAGGACTTGCAATATGGTGTTGGACTTGGACTGACAATCATCGGTGATCAACAAAAGGTAATTTTTTTTAATGTTTACTTTTATGACATTCAACCTCTGAGTTGCTGCTTCTGTTAATACAGGGTCTATAGAATGTTGTGAGACCTTTTATCATATGCAAAGCACAGAAATTATGCTAAACACATTCACTCCAACTAGAAGAAGAAACATAAAGGGGAAGGTTACAATGCAGCTTTTTGGGCAACATTTTATGCAACCTATGAGGCTGATTTCAACAAGAAATTGAAGGAACTAACATATCTTTCTCCAGAGGCAGCAAAAGACTGCCTAAAAAGAGATAAACAAAAGTTTTGTAAAGCTTTCATGTCCTCTTTTCCTACAGTTGATGATGTCGCAAACATGGCTGAGATTTTCAATAGATATATAGGAGAAGCAAGGACAAAGCACATCATTCTAATGTTGGAAGACATAAGAACAAGGCTGATGGAAAGGAATTACTTCAAAAGAATGCTTGTTGAAAAATGGGAGATAGGGTTGGACATAGAATTAGAAAAAATATTGAACTTGTCAAATTGGATACCTCAACTTGTGTTCCTAGACCATCAGATGATTACAACTTCCAAGTGCAAGTAGGTGAACTTGCCTTTATGGTTTAATTGGATAAGAAACAATGCTCTTATAGGGCATGACAGCTATTTAGGGTACCCTGCTGTTATGCCATATCTTGCATCAACTTCATGAGGCATGAGATAGTGGATTATATATATGACTGTTTAAAGGCTGAGACTTATAGGAAGACATACCAGTTTGGTTTATGTCAATTGGGTGGTGAAGAGATGTGGCCACCAATGCCAGATGCACAAATTCAGCCCCCTGTCTACATTAAAAAACTTGAAAGCCAAAAGAAGAATAGAATTAAGGATCCAAATGAATCTCCAAAAAAAAGAGAACCAAAATAGGCAATAGCAGAAAAGGGATTCAAATGAGATGTCAACATTGCCTAGCTTATGGCCATAATAAGAGAGGCTGCCCAAAGATTGACCAAGAACCTGCTTCAAGAGGAAAAATATGTAATTTTTTCTCTTTATTCATTTTCAATATTGGTCACATGTGTACACTTATCTTGATGGGTGTGTTATGTCAGGGAAAGGTTGGGAGCCACCAAAGCAGTCAAATTTGGAATCTAACTCTACAAGAGGACAAGTAGTAGGCCCATCGACAGCTGGAAAAGTAAAAGAAAGAGCAAAGATATAAAAAATTGAAAATTGACTGTTTCAATTTTTATTTCCCAATGCATTAAATTTATCTTACATGGCATGAGAATATTAAATGTTTCACAGGTTAAATAAGGATTTGGCATGAGAACCTTTAATGAGAGTGGGAATGTGTATGCAAGGGTATGTGATTTTGGTAAGTTGCAATTTTTGTCCAATTTTTACAACATGCATGAGTGCTACTGAATTTTTGCCATTTGTTGTGTTACTAGATGCCAAGAGACAATGGTGTTAGATATGTGACTGGAATTGAATCCATTAAAGCAACTGTAAGGAAGAAAATGAAGGTGAGGAGAAATGAAGACATAAACAAAGATGCTGTAACCAGTAATAGCAGAATAGATACTCCTAAAGAACTACAAGCAACAATGGACCTGACTCATTCTCCACCATTTTCAAGCCAATATTAGTTTAGATTTTCAGAAAGTAATGGTCTTTTTGGTTATATCAGTATTGTCACGGGTCCACCAACTTCTACGTAGTTCGTCTTCGAACCATACATCTACTGGAGGGGGTCCGGCTCTGATACCACTAAATGTAACACCCATTATCCAGTCCTATAGGACTAAACAGTGAATGTCACATTCTGTTCAAGAGACACAGATTGATTTGCTTAATAGCTTCATATAATATTAAATTAGAAAAATATTTAATAAAGAAAAGAATACAAACCATAATACATTAGAAAATTCAATGAAAACTTTTACTTTTGTTTTATAAATCTTTAACACTATAACGGGGGTAACAAAATTCTATCAATTCCTCTATGAAACTTTCAATAATAAAAGTTAAATAATCAAATTGAATTGTAAAATACTCCATCACTTAAAATCCAAAATAAGTTTAGTATTAAATGTCAATTCCCAAACCACTATTTACACTCTTAACAAATAATATTTATAGGACATCCCAAGTTCTTAATATATTCTTAAATGTCTAAAGAACATCTGCCTCTTTTGATACTGGAATACTGGATCACTTTAGCCTAAACTATCTACAACCTGCGCGTGAGAAAACTCATCGCACTGAGTATAAAACTTAATGATGCTATGTGCAATTTAAATCAAATAATAATTTTAAAACATAAATCTTAAAGAGATTTTTCTTTATTATAAACATTTATAAACAAGACATTAACAATCATATTTATCATTCCATTAAATATTTATTTGCAGTTTGAATTCTAATCATTTTAAAAATCAATATTCAAATAAACATACTATAAAATTTTCTTTTTACCAATATCACATATTCTTTAAATCAAGAACATATAATAAACCATAATTATGTAACACAACTTATTAACTTAATTTCCTTAAAAACACATCTCTCTTCTCTTTTTTTTAGGGGTCGTATACACTTAGAAGAAAATGAGGCAGATAAAATTTCACAAACTTATACATAATGGCCTTAGGTCGCCAACCATATCACAAAGGCATCGAAGCCTACTTATACATACTGAGCACTTCGCCCAAACATAAGGCATCCAAAGCCTAACAAATGATCATAGCTCATAAAATATCATAATGGCATCGAAACTGAGCATGCTCATCTAATATAATAATCAAATCAGACAATAATTTCACACTAAGTATATTGGAGCCCAAAACTTATATTTCTTTTCTTATTCAGAATATTCCACATATATCTTACTCTTTCCCTAGCATGCTTGTAGATATGATAAAATATAATTCCTATATTATTTGATACTGATATCTATATTCAATCAATAATAATATTCAATAAAGTCACATTGGTAACATTACATTTGACAAACACTTTAAAAATATTCAAATATAGCCACTCTTCAACAACAAATAATAATTGTTCAACACTCACATTTTCATATAAATAGAATTTAACATAAATATAAGGATCATTTAAAAACCATGATATAACAAATCATATTTCTTTTCTTTTAACATCTGTAGAACCCTTATTTCAATGATTTTTTTTAATCACAAAATACCTCATAAAATAGATCATAAAATTAAATATATTTAAACTTAAATCAAAGTAAAAAGTTAGCATTATACTAACCTAGATTGGAAGGTTGCAATAGCCCTTCTTTCTTATTTTCTGACTCTTATCCATTTCTATGGTCTATTCCAACCTATAATCAAATTCCACAATGTATTTTTAATTTTTTGTTCTCAGATCTTTATTGATGTTTACATTTCCTATGATTCTTATTTTTAGTTCACATTTTTATATCATTTCATCAAAATACCATAATTAATGTTCTTAAACAGACTAATTAATTAATTTTTTTTAATTTTATTTATTACGCTATATATATATATATATAAGAGGGTGGATAGAGCAAGAACTCCTGACAAGCTTCTAGGATGGCAGAATAACTAGGATAGTGGAATGTGGGACACAGGAATGAATCAGATCATATATCAAAAAGAGAGAAACTAATCATCAGAGGCGCCTTTGATGGAATGACTGGAGAGTTAGAAGAGCTCTAAGGTTAAGCATGTTCACTTGACAAAAATCCTAGAATGGGTAACCTCCTGGAAAGTTTGTCATTTCACGTGCAGGACAAAACCATACGGGTCTTATCGATCCAGTATGGGATGGAATCGGTTTGATCCAAAGCAGACAATTCCTCTAGTGGTTGAAGTCAGGGCGTGACAAGTATGGGTCTTTTTGGTTAACTAAATGCACACAAAGTTGATAGTGTATTTTTTTAGATACAGCGATGATTAATTTGTTGTGGAGACTAACTTATCAGTATAGGCACTTTTTGTTATGATAATGTTGTATCCAACCATTGTATTGCCTTGACACTTTTTGTTTTCATATTATCAATGAAATAAAATATTTTTTCTCAATTTGCAATGTTTATTTTCTTCATTTACTTGTCAAATTTTTTACTAATTTCAAATAACCTTACACATCCATTATCATTTAGGTCACTTACAACAAAGCTTAAATTAAATTGGATGCATAGAAGGAATTCAATATAAAATAGTAGCATAACTGCTTTTACAGTCCATTCAACACCAAATTCTGCAAATACAAGCAGCTATTATATAGCTATTTTTACATTATCTCATCCTACATTGTCTACACATTCAACTTCACTACACAATGCATTAAGCACAAAACCCCAATTCCTAAACAAAATGACTTCAACCAACCCTAATCCTTCTCTTTTTTTTTCTCAAATTTTGGATTTAGTGATTTGTTTTCAACAATGAGCATTAACAAATGGGCCTTCAATTCTTCCTTCGATGCTTTCTTCTACTCCAACTTCTTCTCACTCTCCTTCAGTTTTGTTTCAAGCTCTAAGTTCTCTTCCTTCAACATTTCAACAGTTGCTTTGAGTCCATCAATTCTACTAAATAAGTTGTTTACAATCTCCACACCCCTTGGTGAGAGTTCACTATCCATCCACCTAAAAAACTGACAGTCTTGAGGATCCCCTTCCTACAATAAATGGATAATAAAATTTCACATATAAGTGTCTAATTATTCAAATTCAGAAAAAAGTTGAAAAAATTTAGAATTAATTTAATTTTTTTCTCCAATAAGGGCATCGATAAAATCGTCTACCTGGATTTCTTCTACTCTGTAGTGTGAGTATTTGGACAAGAAGATTATGCCCACATCTCATACCTAATCGGTTAGCTCTAGAATTCATAGAAATTTCGCTCCCTTCGTTTCTAGAATCCATACACATTTAAGAAAAATTGGCGAATGAAAGATACGAAATTGAAAATGCATTGGCTAAGATGAAGTAGAAGAGAAGGGAGAAGAGATCGATGGTGAAGAGAGAAGATAGGGATGGGAGAAAAGATCAATGGCGAACGGAGAAGAGAAGGGAGAAGAGGGGTAGGAGAAGAGATCGATGGTTGCTGGGACGACACAATGGGATGTTAGGGTTCATCAAAATGGTGTTGCGTTTTGATGTTTTGGGTTAGTTGGGTAAATGAAAACGGTGAGTTTTGAATTTGGGTTAAATTAACCCAAGCTCAAAAGGTAGGACTAACTTTAATATTAAAAAATTACAAAACCCTAGCTGATTTTTTAATTGGGTTGATAATATATCTAAGTTACTGAGTGAGGGTGTCTAGGAGACAAAGGTGAGTTTAGGGTGATATTGCAACAGGTCGTAAAGGTGAGGGTATTTTTGTAGCTTGGGTCGAATAAAACTATAACAGAAAATAAACAATTTTTGAATCTAATAAAGGATTAGATTTCAATAAGAATATTTACTACTTATATATTAGGTTAAAAATAATAATATATTAATAATTATTATTTTTTATTTTATTTATTTTATTATTTTTATGTGTGAAGTAAAGTTTTCAATCTTAAGATTTATAAGAAACAAATGAACTAAAACATTTATTCTCCAATATAACAAAAGATTTAATTCGTTTTTCTCTGAATATTATAAATAAGCTAATTATATCTTAAAAATGATATAATATTATCATATCACTATTAAGTTGCAAAATAACTTAAACTCTTACCTTAAAAAAATCTGTGCATTGGCAATTTATTTTATGTCAATAAGCCTTCCACAATTAGATTTATTTTAAATTTGTTATTATTATATTTTTAATTAAGATGTAATTATGGCATGCTATTTCAAAATTCTATATCATTATCAATTCTTTTTTTTTGAAAATGAAGGCCAGATTAACTCATATTATTAGCATCATAAATCAGAACTTCATATAGGAAAGAAGGAGGGCATACCCCCCATTGAAGACCAGACATAGAAATAGATGCCCTAACAATCGTATGAGCAACCTGATTCGCAGATCTTTTCACAAAAACAAAAGAGACATCAACTAGCTCATTTAAAAGAGCTTTACAATCTAAGACAATTGAACCAAAATATGATAAATCAAGCACCTTGGAGTGCACTGCATGGACTAAAAGTTGGCAATCAGACTCAATGATTACTGAGGAGATCTGATTCCCTTTCAGCCAACTAAGAGCCTCCCTAAAACACAGGGCCTCCCCTAGAGCAGGATCCAACATTCTAGAAACAGTAGTAGATTTACCTGCCACACATTTCCCCGCATGATCTCGCAAAATCATCCCCATACCATAAATATGTGTGCTGAATCTAAAGCAACATCGATATTGCATTTGAAAGACCCAAACTGTGGGGGTTTCCAGGTCATCAGCCTATGGGCCATTTGTCGATCTCCATCCACCATCTGCCTATTAGCACATTGCCATTCCAGTAAACACTGTTTAGACATAGCCAATACATGAGTTATTGAGTGATATTTTTTATGCCAAAGGATCTGATTTCTCGACCACCAAAGTCCCCATAATAGCATAAGACCTTCCTTTAAAACATCACTTCCCGCATTCTTGAGATGAATGACCCGCTTACTCAATGACTGGACCGGTCTCCACCCCGCCATTGATAATAACCAGCATTCTTTTGGAAAAGAACACAAAAGAAGAATATGTATTGGTGTTTCATCTTCAATGCCACAAACAGGATAGGTTGATGTAATGTTAATTTGCTTTCATCGTAACATCACATTACATGGCAACGTACCCGCAACCGCTCGCCAAACATGATGTTGTATTTTCTTGGGAATCTTTGCCTTCCAAATACACGCCCATACCTCTTTTGTGGAAGCTGCCCCCATAGTATTAAGCTCCATGGCCACCTTATAAGCACTAGCTACTGTAAATTTTTCAGATTTCTCACGGGTCCAAATCCATGTATCCATCCTACGAGATAATGGTAACGGGATCTGTAGGATCAAATCTGCATCTCGTTGTATAAAAGATTCATGAACCAAATTAGAGTTCCAACTCAAAGAATCCTCTAAAAATAAAGAGGAAACTGTAGCAATTTCCATGGATGCTGAATATGGCGTCATAATATGAGGATTGTCTACATCTGGTAACCATGACTGTTTATAAATAAAAGCACTACATCCATCACCGATTCATCGACTACAGCCATGTTGGAGTAAGAAATAGGCTGTCCAAATACTTTTCCAAAGATATGATGGATTACGACCAAGTTCAGCTTTAAAAAAACATGTTTTTGGAAAATATCTTTCTTTGAGTATAATGGTGGCAAGAGACTGAGGCTGTTGCAGTTAACCCCATCCTTATTTCACTAGTAAGGCGAGATTAAACTCATGAAACTTGCGAAACGATAGGCCCCCTTGCTCCTTCGGTAAACACAAACACTCCCACTTCTGCCATTTAATACCTGCAGAATTTTGGTTTCCATTACACCAATAGAAGGCATTTAAAATTTTTTCCATAGAACTACAAATATCAATCAGAAGCAAGAAGAGTGACATAATGTAATTCGGAACTGACTGGGCCACAGTTTTGATTAAGATATCCTTTTCGCCCTTAGATAACACTTTCGACTTCCAACCTTGGATTCGCTTAGCTACTTTATCCACCACATATTGCAAAATTTGCCGCTTATCCCGGCTAATAATTGAAGGCATACCAAGATAAGAACCATGTGAGGGAACCTATTTAACACCAGGCTACTGACATATGGACATGCGAACAGCTTCCCCTATATTTGGACTAAAAATGATAGCTAATTTATCATAGTTTATACGCTGACCAGAGGCATGCTCGTATAAGGACAAGCAATGCTTGAGGCGAGCTGCTTCTAATAGATTTGCTCGAGTAAAGAAGAGACAATCATCAGCAAAAAACAAATGAGAAATAGGGGTACCTGTTCTAATTACACTTGCACCATGAATTAAACTTGAGCCTCAAATTTTTGTAACATGGAAGATAGACCTTGAGCACAGATAATGAATAGGTATGGCAAAAGAGGGTCACCTTGTCGCAAACCCCTTGAAGGAACAATTGGCCCACCGCCTTTAGTAATATAATAGACAACCGATGAAACAATACTCATAATCTTTCTTAACCAACGAACATCAAAACCCAATTTCAACATCATTGCCTCTAGAAAATACCACTCAGTGCGATCATATGCCTTGCTCATATCAGTTTTTAAGGCCAAAATCCCCTCCTTCCCCTGTGTCTTCCTCTTAAGCTTATGAAATAACTCAAATGCCACAATAATGTTATCGGTAATAAGCTGATTAGGAATAAAAGCACTTTGTGAATTATCAATCACACCTGGCAGAATTATTTTTAAATGATTTGCCACCATTTTATGCAAAACTCTGTCAACACATTGCAAAGAGAAATAGGCCGCAAATCCACAACAGACTCCGGATTATTTTTTTTGGGAAGCAGAATAGTATTAGTACTATTTGATCTCGGCAAATTACCATCCGAGTGCAAATAATGAAGACAGGCAGTAGTGACATCATCCCCAACAATGTCCCAGTAGGTTTGGAAAAAATCAGGATTCAACCCATCCGGCCCAGGTGCTTTGTCAGGAAGCATATAGAACAGAGCATCTTTGACTTCTTAACCCATATAAGGTGCTAACAAAAAACCATTTTGTTCTGTTGTAACTACAGGAACTACACAATCCACCATAGAAGAAAAATCCCCAAGTATCGAGTGAAATAAGTTACCATAAAAATCAAGCAATACTTGTGATAAACCCTTATTCCATGAGACCCACATTCCATTCGCATCCTTAAGTTGCTGAATATGATTTTCTGTACGTCGATGTGATGCCATCAAGTGAAAATATTTGGTATTCGCATCCCTACCTGTTAGCTAGAATTGTTTGGAGCGTTGTTTCTAGTATTGCTCCTACTAAAAGAGGAGAGTGGCATATTGCTCTTCAACTTGCCGTAATAAATAGGGACTTGAACCAAAAGAGTTTCGCCGTACCCAAGCTAATCGTTGTTTACATTCCTTCAAGGCCTCTCGAAACTCCCTGTGAAAATTTGGCAACCAGAATTGCAGCTTTCGACAACAAGACTGGATTTTCTCATTAAAACCCATCCTTGGATCGGCTTGCCATCCGTCTCGAACCATCTATCTACAATCAACCTCACTAGTCCATGAGTTTTCAAACTGGAACCGTTTAGCCACAAAGTGTCATAGCGCTAAACCCAAAGCAAGGAAAATAGGCTTATGATCCGAAGCAATTGCCTCCAGAACCGAAACAGTTGCATGTTGAAACAAGGTTCGCCATGCAGTTGTATGAACCACACGATCTAGCCTTTCCCTTATCAGCTCAACACCTGCTCGTTGGTTTATCCACATAAACTTGGACCCCAAAAAGCCTAAGTCAATGAGACCATAGGCTGCCAAAGCTGTTCTAAAGCCATCCATTAACCATCGCGGGTGAGGAACATGCCCTTCCTTCTCATCAACATACAAGATATCATTAAAGTCCCCTAGTACCACCGAAGGAAGAGACAACTTCGAAGATAATGACCTTAACAGATTCCAACTCTGTCTTCTGAAGTTACGTCCCGCATAGCCATAAGAACCTATTAGCCTCCATTTAGACATACCCTCCATATGAACTTCAATGTCGATATGGCATGTAGAATAACTAATGAGTCGTGCACTACCCGAGACTTTCCAGAATAACGCAACACCACCACTATGGCCTATAGGATCCACAACAAAAGAACCCATAAACCCCAAAGTGTCCCGTAACTTAAACACTTTGGTATTTAATATCATTGTCTCCATTAGAAATAAAAACTTGGGTCACTTTTCCATATAAGGTCCTGTAGGACCCAAACTATACGTGGGTTCCCAAGCCCACGACAGTTCCAACTTAAAGTACTCATTGGGTTAGGTGGGTATGAGAACCAGAACCTGCCGAATTCAAGTTTTTTGGAATATCCATTGCCAACTCTAGGACCCCTATAGATTCAAACAAACCCGTATTTGTAGTAGAAAGCACCTCAACATCCATAGACTCATTTTTTTTGGCACACTCCTCCCCAACACTCTTGTGTTTTGAATCTAGAATAATTAAGGCATCCTTAGTCACATCATCCGTTGGCATATCAGCATGGTCAACAACTGCCTTATTGATTACGACATTAACCATGGAAGATCCCTCATTCATACTAACAATTGCGTTTGATTTGTTACCAAAGAGGTTATTGGGATCATGATTACTGAATCCCTAAAAAATCGGTATGACCAAATTGTCATCATCCCGAGCCTCCGAACCAGAAGCTGAACCACCACCCGAACCTCCAATGAAATCCCTCTCTGATCGTAACCACTTTGCCCCCACCTGCGACACCCTCCGATTATCCACTCTTAGCCATGGGCCATAAGCAAATTTATCACGGGGAATTAATGGCACATCAAAAAGCCTACTGCAAAAACGGTCAGAGTGGCCAAGGTAACCACAAAAGTAACAAAATGTAGTGAGTCTTTCATACTTGAAATCAATCCACACCCACTTGCCCTATGATTTCTTTATTTGCAACCTTCATTTTAATGGTTTCCGAACATCAATTCCAACCCTAATTCGCATATAATCCCTCCATATACCAATGTAATTCCGTTGATCAAACTCAAGATAAACACCAATGTAATTACCTACATCACGTCCAACACGTTTAGAAAAGTAACCATTTGGGACATTATGAAGTTGCACCCATATGTCCAGCCTTGTAAGCTCAACTTCTCTAGGCTTCTCAAGAGGCTTCAATTCACATAACAAAAAAGGGTTCTGAAAAAAGTTCCATGGCCCTCCTTTAAGCACTCTTTCAACATCAATAGCATGGAAAAACTGAAAAAGAAAGGCATTATTACCCAGTTCTTTGATGATGATTCCTTTAACTGTGCGCCATACACTGGCCATGGTCTGTTTGAGTGCTAGGAAATTGACTGGCTTATCACACAAAAGCCGTCCAACAACACAGTGCTTCCAATCTATTCCTGGATCGACAGTCACATTATTGGTAGAATGTGGAGTGTAATCGAGTTGTCCTTGTTGCTCCTCTAGATTCAGTCGTGCATACATATCGTCAATCATACTATCCATCTCGCTGACAGCTGCCATAGTATCAAGCAGGAGAAAAGAAAAACACAGTAACGCACGATAAAAACTCTAGAACTTGTTACCTAAACAAGAGGAAGAAACTCTCACGGGGGAGAGAAATCATTTTTTTTTATTAGTTCTATATATATATATAATCTATATATCATTATCAATTGAAAAATAGAGTTGTTCTCCAAAAATATAATTATACATGAAATATAATTTTCGGTTAGTAGAAGCATACGTTTTATATGAATTTTTATTATCTTTATCGATTTTTGAATTTCATTGTATATACTGTTATTTGTATTATTTTTTTAACATATAATATTTCTATTGTTAAAGAAAAGTTATTGAACCATTTCTTATGTTGAGAAAGAATGAATAAATCTTGCTATTTAAAAAAAAATGGTTTATCCAGAAAAGTTTGAAAAACAAAAGAGAGAGAGACAGAGAGAGTTGGTCAATTAACCTTCTATGTCATCTGTGTATGCTCTTAAACAAATTTATAACTAGTCTTATGGTAATTTACTCCAAATCAGTTTTTGGATTGGGGTACTGCAACAAAAAAAAATGGAGAATCCTCCAAAAAAAAAAAAGTCGAGTTAACGACCTCTTCGATGAACAATACATGAGTAATGCCTTTCCATTCGATCCTAAAAAGAAGCCAAAGCAATGCCATGCTTGCTAAGAGGCCTTGATTAATAAAGTCTTGCCACTGTAGAGAGTTTTACTGCAAGAATGCGATCCTTTCCAGGTTCACAGTCCATCCTGGGTGCATATCAGAATTTTATTTCCTGGTACTAACTAGTTAAGTTTTCGTGACTGGAGTCAGAACCTACTTTTATCTAGTCCATGACCTGTGTGTGAAAGACAAAAAATTATCACACCAGCAGTTTTTGACCTCTACTGGCTTACAATTTACAACTAAAGAGATCATAGTAAGTTGCTCCCATCTTCCACTCCAAAGGTATATACTTCAGTTTTGTCTACTGCCTCAAACCCAACTCCATCCTGGACTTTTCCTCAATCCTGTCTTGATTATCTTTGATCTTGTATTTCCTGCATCTTCCCATCTTCCATATTTAGCATAGATATTTGATAAAACCACATGATGAGTTGGATTTTCAGGTTCAAGTTTAACAAGATGATCTAATGCAAATTCTGCTAGTTGCACATTCGAATGCATTTTACATGCACCCAGAAAAGCCCCCCACACTGTGGCATCAGGTTCAAAAGGCATTGCTTTGAATAAATGCAAAATTTCATCAAATAATCCAGCACGACCTAATAGATCCACCACACAAGCATAGTGTTCTAAACCTGGTTCAAGCTGGTGCATTTTCTGCATGGAATCAAATATTTTCCTTCCTTCATCTATTAAACCTGTATGTCTGCAGGCAGATAACACACTGAGGAAAGACAAAGAGTCAATCCTGATATGACTCTTTTGCATAAGTGAGAAAAGCTCAATAGCACGGCACCCTTGCCCATGAATTGCATATCCTGCAAGCATCACATTCCATGTAACAGTGTTTTTATTCCTCATCTCATGAAATAACTCCTCTGAGATATGAAGCTGTCCACATTTGGCATACATATCAATAAGACAATTTCCAACTAGTATATTGGACTCAAATCCTATCCGGATAATACAGGCATGAAAAGCTATGCCTTCCTTTAAGGCTGATAAATGTCCTACTGCAGGAAGGACACTCACAATTGTGACTATATTAGGATGAAAATTCTCTAATTTCATTCGACAAAATGTAGAAATAGCTTCTTTGGCATGTCCATTGTGCACGTATCCTGCAATCAGGACATTCCAGGAAACTTCATCCTTTCTAAACTCAGTTCTCTTGAACAAGAATTCAGCAGCAGAAAGGCTTCCCAATTTGGCATACATGTCAATGAGAGAATTTTTTATATGACAGTGAGATTCAAGACCACACTTTATAATATTTCCATGTATGCAGGATCCCTGGCCTTGGTCAAATAAAAGGACACAAGCTGAAAGTAAACTCACCATAGTTCCTGAGTCTGGACATATTTCAGATATTTGTGCTTTATGGAACATGTCCATTGCATGATAAGGATCACCAATCTGAATATAACCATTTATCAAAGCATTCCACATAACTAAATCTTTACATGGCATTCTATTGAATATATTCAGTGCTGAAGCAAAGAATCCACATTTAGCATACATGGAAACTAAGGCTGTTCCAGTTGAGATATCTGAGTCAATATTCGCTTTAACAGCATAACAGTGCACGCTTTTACCTAATCTCAGGGCTAGTACCTCTGCACAAGCCGGAAGTACACTCATGAGAATAACATTGTTCACTTCTAAAAAATCATGTTGCATATCTCGAAACAGTGACAGTGCATCTTCAGGATACCCTGATTGAACAAGAGCAGCTATAATTGCTGACCAAGCAACCAAATCCCTTCCTTTAAGCCCTTGAAACAATGATTTTGCCTTATCCAAATCTCCAAATTTTGCATACATGGTAATCATAGCGGTAGTAACCGAAACATCCGAGTCAACTCGTTGTTGTGTAGCAAAATCATGAACTTCTCTCCCTTTGACTAAATCTCCCATCTCCGCTGCAGCTGAAAGAGCATTTACAACTGATACTTTATTCAACCTAACATTTTCTCTCCGCATACAGTCAAACAACTCCAAAACCTCAAAGAAGCATTCATTATGTGCATAACCTGCCATCATTGTTTGCCATGAAATATCGTTCCTGTCGTGCATCTGTTCAAAAACCTGACAAGCCATATCAATGTTCCCACACTTAGAGTACATATCAATCAACCCATTCGAAACAATTGCTTCAAAACCCCTCCTCATAACATAACCATGAAGGGACCTACAAGCATCAATATCGCCTACTCTCGAAACAGCTGGAACCAAATTCACAATGCTTACTAAATCAGGCTCCAAACCACTCAATTGCATATTCTTAATAAAACCCAACGCTTCCTTAGGATCCACACTCTGCGACAAACTAAGAATCATTACGTTCCACGTTGTAACATCTTTGTTAGGCATTTTATCGAACACTTCTCTTGCCAACTCTAATTTACCCATCTTACCATACAGGTCAATAAGAGCAGTCCCCACAAAAACATCGCACTCCAACCCTCTAAAGACAATATCACGATGAATCAACATACCCTCTTTCAACTCCAATCCAACTGTGCAAGCTTTCAAAACAAAAGTGAAAGTATATTTGTCTGGTTCTAAGCCATTATTTAACATCAAGTGATATAATTTTATAGCTTCTTGGTAATTTTTCTCACTCGTATAAGCTCTTATTGTATCATTGTACAATCTAACACTTGCGTTTGGCATAAAATCAAACAAAAACAGAGCAAAGTCAAATTTTTTAAAAGAGAGGTAAGATTTTATGATATGGGTAATAGACAAAGGGTCGTTTTGGAGGCCTGAGATTATCAAACGGGCATGAATTTGAAGGAGAGAGTTCAGATCCTTGCATGAGGATAGTAAGGGAAGGTAACTGCGGTAATTTACAATTGCATGTGAAGAAAAAACTGAAATATTGTTATTTCTCGTTGCCAGTGCATGGAATAATCCGCGTAGTGGGTGTTTAAGTTGACCCATTATTGCCTGGAGATGCCTGGAGCGATCATAACGTTACGAGAGAAGTGAAACGACTGAGGTCAGACACTATACAGATGTCGCTGTATGAGAAACGAAGTTTATAAAGCCAAATCAACCGTAAAAATTTATTAAAAGGCTTCTAAAGGATTATACCTAAATTAAAAATTAATTACTATGATTTAAATTGAAAGCGGTGGGATCCGTTCCTTGCTATTTCCTATGTTAAAAAAAAAAAAAAAAATCCTTAATTATCCAGGGAGTCTTAACTATCTAGGAGGAGACATCTGGCCTTTTAGCCATGAATCTCACACCACTCTTCTTTTTTTTTTTGAAAAATTACTATTTCACCTCTGAATTTTAACCAAATTAATAACTTGGCGGCCATACTTTTTATTATTTATGAATCCCACAATATGGATTTTATTATTTTAAAGTAAAAATTAATGGAAAATCAGCCTTTTTTAAATAAAAAGCATATAACGTGAGAGAAAGCAAATTTCAGATATATCCAAATAATTTGACCAAAATATATAAATGAGGTTGTTGATTTAATTAAAATTCAAGAATGAAATAGTAATTTTTTTTCTCTCTTCTTTATTTCTTTTGTTTTATTATTTTAAATAGTGCTAGTACTTCTGCTTTGATTTGTGCCCAGCTTGTACGGTTGTTAGGTTCCGCTTCTTGCTCTCAAAATAAAGAAAGACTTGTCTAAAATTGAATTACCGAATTACTAATTGGTCCAATCAAGAAAAAAAATGAGAAATTAAGAATTAAAAGCCACATTTTCGAATCAGAAGAAAGATTTCAAGAAATGATATATCTAAAAGTGTATCATTGAGAATTTATTGATCCCTACATATTGGATCAAAAACAATTTTTGAATGAGGAGAGTTTAATACTCCCTTTATTTAACTTTAACAGCAACATTTCATCTTTTTACAGAAATTAAAAAAATGATTGGAACACATCAATGTTCTAAACATACATAGTAAAATATCTAAATTACCCTGTTTAAAATAAAAAAATTTATCATTTAATTTGATAACAAAATCAATGCTAATTTTCCATTTTATTTTTGGATGGAGCACTTAAAATAAAACAAAGTAAAATGACTTTTGTTGCTATTGAAGTGGTATAGATGAAGTATTGTTTTTCATTAGACACCGATACAATATGCGAATATCTATTTTTTTCTAGCAATAATTATAATTGTAGTGCCTCAAATTTTTTTTTTTGTGTGTTTGAACGAAAAATGCTATCATGAGTGCACGAATTTTTTTAATTTTCCATTTCAATTTTTCAATCTAATTTAGTCTATAATTGTGAACCCCATTTTTTCACGTGTGGCAATTGACATGCCTGAATTGAGATCCAAATCAACTTGCCATATAGAGTCTAGGTGAACATGGTATGAAATTCTCTAATTTGCCCTTTAGAACACCTTATTCCTTATTGAATGTCCTCACTTCTCAGCATTTCCATTATGCCTCAAACATTAAATTTCTTGCTCCATTTATTTTCGTAAAATAACTTATAAAAAATATTTTTCATAGTTTTTCGTTATTTGGGTGTATAGAAAAATAAGTAATGGAAAATATTTTTCTAGTCAAACGAAAACTTAAGTCATTTTTAAAAAAAAAAATGACTACCTATTTTCAAGAGAGAAATATTTTTCAGACATTGACAAACTTATTATAATCTTATAAATGTTTATTTTTCTTTTTAATTTATTAATCACTCATAATAACTACTATTATCAGTTTCCATTCACCATTAGTTGCCACCACCGATCACGGCCACCACCATCGGCCATTCACAACTTGTTTGGAAACAAATATAATTTTTAGATTTTGATTCAAACGCATAAAATTTCAATTGAGTTATTTATTTCTCAAGAATAAATTATTTATTCATTTCTTTTCGGCAGTTGGTGGCTTATTGTTGTTGGTTTACTTGGAAGAACAGATAATATATCAAGATCTATTAGAATACACACATAAAAAGAAAGCTCTACATCAATGGCTAAGTTCCTCAAAAGCACTGTCTTGTCTTCCCAATTCAACCACCACCACAGCCACAACCACTACAACTTATGTGGCACTTAGCAATGGCAAAAACAAGAAAGTCGATAATAAAAAAACCTAATAATAATATGAGCAGTAATAATAATGTTTCTTAAATAGAAAACATAATTATCATTGACTCGATTTTTACAAGTGCATTTGCATGGTGGCTATGAACTAGAGAATTCAACATGCTCTTAGGAAATATAAAATTCTTGTCGCGGATTTTGACTCCTTTTCAAAAAGATTTGGTGCCACTCACTAATTTGTCCTAATTTCTGAGGTAGGCTATCTCATCAACTTTCTTTTCCTATGTTTACATCGATTATCCAAACTCTTATTCCCTTTCAACCAATAGAAACTTAGATGACATGGCATTGGAATTTGAGATCTAGCTTGAATTTAAGATGAGAAATAGCCCATTGAAGAAGTTTAGAGATATTTGAGATTGGATTTCGATTTTTATGGAGGATTTGAAGGAACAAAATAAGAGGTTAGCTTAAGAGATTAAGGTTCACAAGAAGTAGGATCTAATTATTTTTTTATAGGAGAATTAAAGAGATTTGAGATAACAATTGGATTTTCTTAATTCTGTTTATCTAACTAATTTCAGAAGAAGTTATAGTTGAAAATCTTTTGTAAAGAACCATTTGATGGTTGGCGTGTTCTAAATGGCAAATTAGAGAATTCAATAGCATGTTCATGTGGACTCTACATGGCACGCTGGTTTGGATTTCACTTAAGCCACGTCAACTACTAGATGTGAAATAATGGATCCACAATTATACAATTATATTTTCTTTGGTGAGCCATATTAAATTGAGACACTAAAATAGAAATTTTAAAAGTTTGTACACTTAATTGATAGGGTTTTTCTTTCTTACACCAAAACAGAAAAAAAAAAAAAGAAAAGTTCAGGTACTAAAATTATGACTATCCCTTTTTATATATGTATTGATTTTTTTTTAGCTTTTGTCTCACGCTTATTCCTTTATTGGAATTAGTGGATCAAAGTAATTGGGTGTTCCAAAGGGAAAATTAGAGAATTCAATAGCATGTTCATGTGGACTCCACATGGCACGCTGGTTTGGAATTCAATTAAGCCACGTCAACTACCAGATGTGAAATAATGGATCCCATAATTATACGATTATATTTCTGATGAGCTAAATCAGACTGAGATACTAAAATAGAAATTTTAAAAAGTTGCGCACTCAATTGATAGTGTTTTCCTTTCATATACCAAAATAAAAAAAAAATGAAAAGTTCAGGCTCTAAATTATCATTATCCCATTTTTTATATATGTTTTTTTTAGCTTTCTATTATGCTTATTCCTCTACTGGAATTAGTGGATCTAAGTTTGTATCAATATATAAGTAACAAGTACTCCAATAATTAAGTTAGGAAAGAAAGGCTCATAAGAATTTGTGTAGCCAACCACTATAATTCAACTATTTTATCAAGCCCACCATCAAAGCTTTTTAGGTGTTCTTATAATATGATTAAACTTTGTAGTATTCTTTAACTATGACAAATTATTTTATGTGTGGTCTTTCAAGGAGGTCATGTGTATTGACTATTTGCATTGATTGGAATTTTGAATAATGAAATTTTAATATAAATTCCTAAAAAAAAATTAATTATTATTATTTTAAATATAATATTTAAGATTTTATTAATAATTTTAAATCAATACAAATAATACAAGGACAACAACTATATCCTGAAAAGTAGATATAAAATAAATATAGAGTTTGCTAATTAATAAGAAATCCTAATAATAATTAGAATG
Organism: Jatropha multifida; assembly: GCA_948099535.1. Classification (NCBI taxonomy): domain Eukaryota; kingdom Viridiplantae; phylum Streptophyta; class Magnoliopsida; order Malpighiales; family Euphorbiaceae; genus Jatropha; species Jatropha multifida. The sequence goes on along the minus strand of CANUEX010176218.1, from coordinate 7,427 downwards.
TGAAAATGAAAAAAATTGATAGACTTTTAAAGTATCTGGCTATAAAAAATTTTCTATATCTTCTGTACATGACTTGACTAGATGAATAAAATGAATTTGAACCACTAAATTAATGGAAAAAAAAGGTTGCACTACCAAACTCTAAAAGACGAAGATCATCATATATTTAATAGGTTCTCCATAAATTGCAAACCCTTTAAAATAAAAACAAACCAAATGCAAAACAAAATAAATGCTCCACATAAAATGGAGAGATCACAAGCTCCACATAAAATAGAGGTAGACCACAAGAAAATAATGGAATATCAAACATAGAATTGTATCAAACATGCATAGATTTGTAATTTATTTGATAAAAAATATAAAAAAAATTACCAAAAAAAACAAAGAAAAAAGAGGAAGGTATGTCAAAGGAGACAAGAATAAGCTCTTTCCCCCATATCTACATGCTTAGTTCTAATTCTTATATTTTGATGGAGGAAAAGAAAAATTTTAATGAGGAAGAATGAAAGAAGAGGCTAGTTTTTTTTTTTTACTCATTCACGACTACTTAACAGTCTCTTAAATTGTTTGAGTATTTTAATTAATTATTATTTAAAGATTTATTACTTTTATATCTATTTTATCATTTTTAAAGGTAGAAGATAGTAATGCTTCCACTATAAGTGGATGCCATATGTTTTTACATATAAAATCTATACTTTTTTTCAAGAATAATTATTTATTGACTCAAGGTCAACAGTTCTAAAGATTTTAATAATTAACAAACCAAATAAATTTTATATCTTGTATGTGCTAAAGTGTTTCATGCAAATTTTTTTATAAAGAAATGAAGAATTCTTACGACTCAAAGATTATAAATGAAGATTTTTATTGGTTAGTTTATATGAGTTCTAGGATTAATATAGATAGATCACAAATTATTTTTTTATCTCTTTTTTGAAATTACTTGGAAATTTTTGATTGAAAATTTTAGAGGGAAAGAGCCTTTTATTAGTGAGTTTCACGAAAATCTAAAAGTAAAAAGGTTTTTTGGGCTAAATTTTTTGAGGCTATATCAAATAAAAAATATTTTCTGCAAAAGAAGTTCTATTCTGACATTGCTAACACATTCTAATGAAAAGCATATTAGTTTTCTAAAACTGCCTATCTATCCATCCAGTCTTGCGTGCTTTTTTTATAGAAGATCGCTGAAAACTTTTCTAGCACCATCTTTAGTATTCCTTTTTAACCTTCCATTTCAGAAGCATATCCTCCTTCAAAAGGTATTCCTAACATTGTTTCTAACAGGAATATTTTTCTTTAAATAAAAGGGCGTCCATCTATCTAAAACAATTTTTTAAGAGTAAGAGATCATATTTTCAAAGTTTTCAAATGCATTCAAAGGTCTTCTATTTAGCCCTTTTGTTTTCTTTCTTCTCTATTCTTCTTGAGAAATTTTTAAGAGAAAAGAAATTTTACAACTCTTTTCAAAAACAGTTCGGATCTTAATTTTTATTTTTAGATCTGTCTTCTATTTTTCCTCTACTTATAATTGCATTTCTTCTATCTATATAGATTTGTTAAATTTGTTGTAGACTAAAAATTTGTAATGAAAAATATTTATGTTTAGCTTTTGTGATAAAGTTGTGTTGTAAGGGTTATCAAGCAACCTTCTCCAATGAGATTCTAATGTCTTGAATTTAAGTTTTCTGTTATCTATAAAACAGAAAGGTAAAGGTCAACTAAAACCTTTTGTGAATCTAGTGGGTTAAAGGTTAGGTCTAGGTATTTGATCTATTTCCTTTTAATGTTGGTTTGTCTTTTACCTTTAAAAGAGATAACATAATGGGAAATCTCAATATGAATATTGGAGAGTGGATGTAGGCAGGTTAGTGTCGAACCACTATAAATTCTTGTGTTAATCTTTTTTTATATTTTGAGATCTTGCTTGATTGCACTTGCCCAACTTACAAATCTATTTATGTTTTCAAAAATGAAAAAAATTGTTTATGTTATTCTAATTCTGAATATGTAAAAGCTCCATCTTTGTGGATTTAACAAAATTTTGAATTTTTGTTTATGATTTTTTCAATTCTAAATCATTCCACTATATTATAAAGAAATCTGAATCTAAGCTATATTTAGTGTTCTAATCTTTTTATAAGCTTTGTGAGGAAGTTCTAATTGCAATAACTTAACTCTTATAAAGATTTTCTTATTTCGCTGCTTTAAATTTTGATTTGTGTTTTTAATAGCTAAATCTTTAGAAAGCATAATTCACCCCCCTCTTGGGTTGTTCCATATATAATAGGACCCACATCATATAAGCTTATTCTTATCATCTTATGCCATCACTATATCTGTTCGTAAACAATAATTTTTTATTTTGGTAATAATAATAATAATCACTAGAAAATAAATATTTCCTTGATGATGATGATGATGATGAATACTTCTAAACATAGTTATTAGACTCGATTTGGACCTATTTGGCCTGAAAAAATGATGAACCGAACCTTAAGCTAGGTCAGTTTTGCTTCTAAACTAGTTAAGTAAGCGCAACAAAATGAACCAACTAAATAATGATCGAACCGATCTACTCAAATTGGTTCAACCAAGTAATTCAAGTCAGTTCATTCAATTATAGTTATTATAATTATGATTATTTTAAAATTATAATTATTTAATTAATATGTATTATTAATATTTTTAAGACTCATTTGATTGAACCATTGATGTACTAGTTAAATTAGTGAACCATCCACTTAGTCCTTTAATCATAACAACGTTTAGGCTAAAGTTAATAATGCTACTTCCATATATTTAAAAAAATATGGGAGCTTTTGTATAAATTTCTTGTGATATATTCTATATTATTCTTCATGGGATCTTCTTTATATCATTTTCGGTAATACTAGCTATTTTAGTAGTTGTAATAGCTGTTAGTTGTTCTACTAATTGTTAGATATTATCTATTAGCTTTTAACTAGTAGTTGTTTATATAGCAGTTTAAATTAAAAGTATTTAATAAAAATAGTTGTTTCATCTAAAATGGCAAAAAAAGAAATTTATCTAAATTCAGGAAAAAGAAATAATGAGTATGCTTGTCAAAAAATTTAATTAAGTGAAATGCTAAATATTATAGTGTTTAACGTTTGATAAAAAAACTATCAACTATTGTAAATACTATGTTACCAAATGATATAATTAATTGATGCAGAGTTTTAACTTTGTCAAAATGCTAAAAGCTAATTCAAAAGTCGTTGCTGCCATACATCCGACTAGTAAGAGAATAAGAGAATACAATATAGTAAGTCTAAAGACTTGTGAAAAAATATATATAACATAAAATTTATAAATTCGCAAAAATTTGACATGATTATAATTACATTATGATACATATCATCCAGGATAATACTTGCTTATTAATATATATTGTGGGAGAGCTAGGACCCTAAGGTTAGAGAGAACACTTGTGTATAATATAGTTTTTTAGTATAAGAAATTTAAAATAAAATAAATTATATAATAAAATTTTACCACTTTCATTCATAATACAACAACATTATATAATAAAATTTTACCATTCTCATTCGTAATACAAAAAAGACAATCATGTCATTTACACGATTTTATATTTTGAAACCACTGAATAAATAGCTCATTGTCAATGCTATTAAATACATCTCCTTTTATATAAGTAACTGAATAGTAATTCATCCAAGAATCTCTCATTCGGTTAGGTAACCGATTCTTCACAATCTTTATTGTAGAAAAAATATTCTCTCCATAGTTATTGCAACCTAACTTAATAAGTGAGTACAATAATGGATAAATAATATGCATCTTGGTTTAACCAAAATTCTATGAAAGGCTATTAAATCCTTTTAAAGTAGAAAACTCTTCGCTACTTTGCATGTCGATAAAACATGTACCTAATTGATTATCAAGAATAATTAAATCAGCGATTGAGAAATTATATAGGTAAAATTTAATAAATTGAATCAACCTTTCCTTATCCAATTCAGAGAAGAAGTTATTAGGAGCTAGCATGCTAAATAAAGAAGCTATTCTGTATTTATCTCAATAGAATGATCATTGAGCTCCCTAGAATAAATTAAATCAATGTGATAATGATGCAAGTTCATAATCTATTGAACTCTATGTCTTGATTGCCCTATGAATAGAATTGTCATCCATGTTTGGAACCTCAATATCATTAGTTTTGCAAGACAAAGATACTTCAGTCAATAAAGGTTCTCATATATTATCTCTCAAATTTTGCAGTCGTTGCTTTGATATACTAACTAATTTCAATGCATTAATGATATCTTGGTCATTCATTGCAATGTGTGTGACCAGTGGCAGAGCTAGGACCTAAAGTTAGGGACGGGCTCATGTATATTATATTTTTTTAGTATAAATAATTTAAAATAAATTAAATTATGTAATAAAAATCTACAACTTCCATTCATAATATAAAAAGGACTATCATATGAATTTTTTTTTTAAAAAAAAAAGAAATACAATTGTCCTCTATGCGATTTCATATTCTGTAACTTCTAAATAGCTAGCTCATTGTCAATGCTCTTGAATACATTTCTTTCTATTTAAGTGATTATACAATCATTCATCCAAATATCTCTCATTCAATTAGCAACCGATTCTTCATAATCTTCATTACATAAATTTCTCTCTTTATACTCCTTGTGGAAACAAGTAAAACTAATGCAAACTAACAAGTGAGTACATTAATGATAAGTGGTATGCTTCCCAGTTTCAACTAACTTCTATGAAAGGTTGCTAATCTTTTTAAAGTAGGAAAGTACTCACTAGTTTCTATATCGATAATATATGTATTTAACTGATTGTAAAGAATAATCAAATTAGTGGTTCAGAATCATATGGATAAAATTTAGCAAATTGAGTTTTCCTTTCCTTATCACATGCATAAAAGAAGTTATCATGAGCTAAGCATACTAAATAAAGAAGCAATTTTTTATTTGTCTAAGCAAAACTATCATTGAGCTTCCGTAATTGCATGTTCATAATAGAATAAAGTAAATCAATGTGATAGTGATGCAAGTGGGTAATTCCTCGAACTTTACGTCTTGGTCGCCTTTTAAATAGAAACTTACTAATGATATTGGTTTATTAATATCATGCGTCTTGCAAAAAGATACTTTAGTCAACATAGGTTCTCATCCTAAAGTAAATCAATGTGATAGTGATGCAAGTTGGTAATTTCTTAAACTCTATGTCTTGGTCGCCTTTTAAATAGAAATTTGCCAATGATGTTGGATTATTAATATCAAGCGTCTTGCAAAAAGATACTTTAGTCAATAAAGGTTCTCATCCATTATCTCTCAAATTTTCAATCATTACTTTATTACTAACCAAATTTCATGGCATTAATGATATTTTGGTCCTTCCTTTGTAATGCATGTGACTAGTGGTGAAGCAAGGACCCTAGAGTCAGGGAGGGCACTTATGTATAATATATTTTCTTTAAGCATAAAGAATTTAAAATAAAAAATTATGTAATGAAAATCTATTGCTTCCGTTCATAATACAAGAAAGACAATCATATTAATTTTTTTAAAAAAAATTTGCAATTGTCCTTTACGCGATTTCATATTTTCAGACTGCTAAATAACTAGCTTAGTTTCAATGCTATTAAATACATCTCTTTTGATATAAGTAACTAAATAATCATTCATTCAAGTATCTCATTTGATTACGCAACTGATTCTTCAAAATATTCATTGCAGAAAATGTTAACTCTACAATTGTTGTGGCAACAGGTAAAACTAATGTTAACTTAATAAATGGGTATACTAATGGCCGAATATATAAATTGACCTATGTATTTATGCAAAAAAGTCTTTTGGCCACCTCAATTTTCAAAATAACCTTTTGGCCCCCTAAACTCGTTCTTTGTAATTTATGCATGTCTGGCAACGTAAGAAATTGGGGCGTGATATACACTAGCCAAATTAGCGAGTTAGGTTAGCTAGAATGTAGCATCCGCTGCCCAATCCCGGAGAACTAGACAGCGGATGCCACATTCGGTGCTACAGCACCGTCTTATCTCACTTACTAACACTAGATCACATATTAGAAGTGGTTAGATTTTCATAAGAAGGCAAGTAATTAAAATTTTAAAAAAAATAAAGTTTAAGGAAATTCCTATGAAAATTTCGCAAGAGTTTCCCTTAAAAATTTACTTGTCACACAAGGAAAATATACACACTTCCAATATAACTTCTCCAAACCCCAAAACTCCAATTCAACTCAAATCATTAGCAAGCACTTCTAATTATTCATCCATTACATTTAGATACCATCATCAATGTTATAACCATTTATTTCAGGAGTAATTATTGATATTTATACACCAAAATATAATAAAAAGTCATTACTTAATTAATCACAACTCTTAATTAATAACAAACTTATTATGTACAACCTTTACCATTTAAAATATTTATATACATGCCAAAATCACCATACAAGAAATATTCTACCCAAAATGAGGTATCTACTCTGATGCTCTCTTCTGGTCCCGAAAGGTGTCCTCCGTTCCTAACCTACGCGTGATAAAAATCAACGCGCGGAGTGGAAGACTCAGTGGTGCTAAATAATCAACAATTTAAGATAACACATATAGCCCAAAAGCAAGTCTCGAAAATGCTTTAAATTACTCAAATATATATAAATTAAATTTCGAAATCATATCAATTAAATTTAAACACCATGAAAACCATAAAACAAAAAGAAAAAGAATATAATACATATGAGTCTTCATTCTTTATAATTTAATAAAATTCCATTCATAATTAAGGCTCGTACTAAACAGAAAGAATGTAAGCAGATTCGATCGTGGCCTGTGAAAGCGCCACCCCCATTACATAATCGTGGCCTATGGAAGCGCCACCCCCATCGTATAATCATGGCCTGTGAAAGCATCACCCCCATCATATAATCATGGCCTGTAAAGGCACCACCGTGGCCTGTGGAAGCGCCACCCCCATCTCATAATAAGCGCGTCCGCTTATGATCATAGCTCCACCACGTAAAACGGGCTAATAACCCGAGCATGCTAACGTATCGCAGTATATCTCATCATACTACATGTCAATCATATATAGTAGAACCTAGAATAAATGTATTCCTTCACAAATAACCTCATTTCTCATTTTCCAAATCATTTTAAAATTAACTCTTTTTATTTTCAAAATTCTTTTACTTACAACTTGTAAATTCTTAGCAAATCTTTCTTATGTTCCCAATCAAAATCATAACTCTTAAATACACGTACACACGTACTTAAAGTACTTAGAAATCCAAGTGTTAACACCTTTAAAACGCACTTTAGATTTTACAAAATCACTTCTACACCTTTAAAGCTTTCTTTAAGTTTTGTAGGAATGTTTAAACATTAA
>CANUEX010176190.1:0-36436 GCA_948099535.1 Jatropha multifida | reverse complement strand
TGAAAGCATACTGCTTGAATGTGTGGGTTTGCATTATTTATTATTATTCACTGAGTTTAGTGAAACTCACCCCCCTTCCATAAATATTTTTCAGGAAATAAGGATATTGTTGGTCCATAAGACTCTGCTTCCTTCTTCGCAAAGGATTGATCATATTAGTATAACTCTCTGTTAATATTTGGAATACTCCGCACATTTTATTTTACTCCGCAGTTAGGATACTTAAATAAATATTGGTTTGTAATAGAATTATCATGTGATTATAAATAAATTGTGAAGTGTAAATGACTATCTGGAAGACTGTATGATAGGAACAGTTTGAACATATTATGAAAAATAAACATTTGTATGAGAAAATATTTTTATTATATGGATATGGACCCGAGCTGCGAATAGTATATATTACTAATGCTGGGTCAGAATTATTAACTCTGATTGTCTTATGAAAAATGTCATAATATGGGCTTACTATTCCGATAGTCAAATGATAATAGGGATGGATTGAGATAGTTTAGGCTTACTACGGGCCTCAGGTGCATTAAGCTTACCTAGGTCCTAGTGCCGGTCCGGCCCACGGTTTTGGGTCGTGACATTTATGGACATCCATTATATTATATGGTTTCATAACACTCCCCCTTGTATGTCCATTATACAAAAGAATATGTCTCGTTAAAACCTTATTAGGAAAAAACCCACTGGAAAAAAAAATCCTAGTAAAGGAAAAAGAATACAGTATTCTTTGTGTTTTAAAAATTTATTTCTCTTCTGATGAAGACATCACTGCTTGTCTTTGTCTTTAATATATCATTCCTTCAAGGAATATAATATATCTTAATATTATCTCCTACAAAATTATGGAGCTTGTTTTCTATGCAAGCATATTATATGTACCTTGTACATATCAAAATATTAATTCAATTAAACATATTATTTGCTTGTTTTGTAAATTGTGACGTCTTTCATAAATAAAGAAATGTAAATCATATATCAATCATTATGAGTATAATGATCCTTAAGATATATATTCAGTATGGTACTATAGTACTTCAGGACATAGTATTTTTATTATTGCAAAAAGATATAGTACTTCAGAACTAATGAGTTCTTTATCTCGTTAAATGACTTCACAACTATCAGTTTCATTAATGGATGAGTTATATCTGTATAAAATTATTTCAATTCCTTGGATTATATGTACTAATGAATGGACACAAATTCCATTCATGAAATGTTCGCTCTTTAGGGCAAGACAAAATTTTACATATTCAAACTTCCATTTTAAATTTCTTCTTTAAATACTTCACTGCATTTTGGAATTCTACTGGAATCCAATGAGATTTATATTATTAACATACACAACAATAACATCAAATTCAGATGTAGACTTTTTTATAAAAATACATGAATAAATTAGATCATTTATGTAATCTTCCTTTCTCATATATATATACTAAGGTGACTGTACCACATGCATCTAGATTACTTTAATCCATACAAAGATATTTTATATGCTTCAACCATTTTAAATCCTTGAGAGACTTTCATATATTTTATCAAAGAAGAATAGAAACACGATGAACCATGTCATATATTTATTTTTCATCATAAATCACCTGATATTTGTTCAGTCATATTTTTAAGATAATTATACCATTAGATTTTTTTAATCTGTATAGAAGTTTTTATAATTTACTTGAATACATTTTCAAGGGTTTCAATTTTCATGCTTCAAGCATGTTTTAATCCTTCAAGGATTATCATTATCAAGTAATCTATATAGAGTTCTATATAATTTTTCGAGAATTTAAATTTTATACTTCAAGCAACTTAAATCCTTCAGGGATTTTCATATATAGGTATATAAAATGAATCATATAAAAATAGACAATCATTTTATATCTATATGTTCCCAATAAGACTTATATTCAAGATCTTCATAATTCTTCACAATATTAAATGTTATAGCATATGCAAAAATACAATCGATATTTATTTTATATCGATTCTATTTTTCCTTGACATGACATAACTTGTCGAGATCTCATTATTTTCATTGAATTCATTGATTTCAGGTTCCTGAATTTCTTCTGAAAATTTATCAGTCATGTCTAAGGTCTCTTTTGGAGATTACTCTTCTAGAGTCTTTCTTTTCTATAATTTGCATATATAACATATTTACTCCTTTTCATTTTTCAATGATTCTTTTCCTTAGAACTGATCAATCTACCCCACTTCAGGTGTGCAATAGATTTATTAACATAGACTATTTATCATTCAAGGACTTTAATTCTAATAGGAGTTTAGCAATTGATTAACTATATTTAGAACTTCTAGTTCACACAACTTTGTCAGAAGATCCAAATTTGATACTAATCAAAATAATGATGTTCAGTACTTAGCATTTTCAGCTGCTTATTCTCTCTCCCTAATATCGGGATCCATAATAATTAATAAATTTGGCGATCTTGATACGAATAATTTCTACTATATATAATAACATTATTCCTATTTATAAATATGGAGCTTGTTCTCATAAAAAACTGCTTTGAGAACACAATAATTAAATATCATTAGATTTAAAAAAACTTTCGATTCTTTAATAAATATCCATATAAGAATTTAATTATTTTTTGCTTCAACATTGATCCGAGATAGCTTAGCCGATCATTGCCAAACAATAAAAATATTTGAATCTGTAAACTTCTAATTTACAAGTATATTCATATAATTATTATCTCTATATAATATTCATTTCAGCTAATATCTTCAAAATAAATTTCAACAAGATAAAAGAGATAATAATATATAGTGCATGAAATTCATTTTTATAAATAATAATATTTTCTCTTTAAGAGCTTTCAATATCAAAGCCAAAATTCATTTTTATATATTATGGTGTACAATATGCACGTAATCAACATGTCATATCATCTTTTGCCACTTCTAGTGGTAAGATTTATTTTGATTATTTGTGATTTTCGCAATTACAAAGATCAATAATTCAATAATGATCTTATTAATATTTTTACTAATAAGAATATTATTGTCATTATTCACACTCACACTTAATATTATATGTTATTCCATTCACTTCAGAGAATGAAATAAATCCAATTGAGTGGAATCATGTCATTATATCTTTTACATTATAATGATAAATATGTCATTGTTTTTTTATGCCTAGAATTGTGATATATTATTTTATTCACTTTAAGAAATGAAAATAAATCTTATTATAAATTAAAATAAAGAAAAATTAATTTGAAATTCACAATCGATTTTTTTTTTCAATGATGCTACTGTAGGAGCATATTAAAAAATACAAAATAGTATTCACGTTTTATAAATAAATAAGTAGATTTTTAATTATCAAATATCTAATGGAAGAAAATTATTATTTTAGTGCAATTTCGACTAATTCTTTAATTTTCTTTTTTACTATGTCTTTAGAACACATAATATCCACATATAAAAATAATTAATTCATAATCAATATATTAAAAGTCACAAATCTAATTTTGTAGGATTTGACATGATACAACAACAATATCATACTAATTTGATTATATAATTATATTATATATAATAATCAATCAAATATAAAATTCAAACTTGAATTCATATGTATAATTAGTATATAATATATATAGATATTAGAATTATATACATAATTACTTTTGAAATATGAATCACCTTAGATATGCAACTTTTAACTTTAGTTGTCGCAAACCATAAGTTATTCTCTACTTAACCAATTTTAAAAATAAAACAATTCTACAAAATCGAAGATGTAGTAGAATGAATTTATATAATTTGACTAGAGCTTCATGCTGATAATGTGTTATGAAATATAAATAATAGAGAATATATATAGAAATGTAATAGATAGAAAAAGAGAGAGTAGAAAGAAATTGATATTGTATTATAATCTTGGTTATATAATTTATAGGATTTAAGGGCTATTTAATGGGTACCAAAAGGCATATTTAAAAAACACAACCTTACATTAAAAGTTATAACCTTTTATCTCAAAGAATATAACCATTTATTTTAAAAGATATGACTTTTGAATAAATAAATAATTATTTGAATAAATTTATGGATATCTATTATATTATATAATTTCATAATATATTTATAATTTTAGAGATATTATGATAACATTTTAAAATAAACAGAATTTACATCTATCTATATATCTATATCTATATCTATCTATATCTATATATTTATATATATCATTATATCATTATCATTATATATATATATATATGTAAAGGAGAATCAAAGTGTTTTCTCTGATGTTGACGTTGCGTGATTTCTGTAAAATAAAAATTTATAAAATATTAACATTCTCATTTATCTTAATTATAAGAATTTATTTTATATTTTTTGAAACACTTAAAAAATATATATATGTCATAAATATTTTCTCCAGCTAGGTATCAGCTATCTATCTCTTCTTCTCATTTTTACCGTGCCCTTCTCCTTCTTCCTACTGCATCACCGTTTCGGCACCGATATGCCAGCAGTCGCCTCCTTACCACACGTCTCCGGTCTCTCTTTCCGTTGCTCCTTTCGTTTTTTGCGAACGCAACAGCCGCAGGTAGCTGCGATTTCACTCCCGGTCGAGACAGTCGCGTTTCCATTATCATGCTCAGGATGGAAGAGAGAGGATGTGATTAAGATTCCTGTAAGTACTTCTATTCTGACCTTTCTCTTAGTATATTGAACTTCCGTTGGTGTTAGGATTGGATTTAGGTGATTAATTTTTATGTCCTTTTCCATTATCATGCTCAATTTTGCCAAAAAAATCTGCTGTACATTATCAGTAATGATGTTACTGTGCATGATTCCACAGTGAATCACAAGTTATCCTTATAGCGAATGCCTATGGGCCACCAACAGATACAGCCAATTATTGGCTTGCATTTACAGTCTCTGTTCCACCTTAAGGTTTTAAACAAGAAAAGAATTCAGGTATTCTAATTTTGCAATTGTTTGCTCTGCGATTAACCCAAAAAAAACATGTATTTACCTTATTTTGTTCGGTTATAAAGAAGAGCCAAACCTGAAGGGAAGATTGGGACAAGAAGGACCCTTTCAATATGGGAAATCTTTTGTGCATGGAATTGAGAGATACGCAAGCCTAGAAACTGCCAGTGGAAGCTCTGTTGCTGTGGTGGGTGTGGGTAATCCAACTCTTTCGCTCTTCCTTTGAGTGTCCAATTTTGTTTGAGTGTTAAATGTCTTTCTAATAATACTTACCTTTTCTAATTCTCTCTGAAACTAATAGTACTTGCCTTTTCTAATTCATATATGAAATTAAATGTCTTTCTAATAATACTTGCCTTTTCTAATTCTATCTTAAATGATTTTCTAATAATGCTTGCCTTTTCTAATTCATACGAAATTAAATGCTTCTCTAATTCTCTCTTAAATGCTTTTCTGATAAATATTAATTTTGTTTAATAACTATTATATGGATTATTTAATTATCAAACAAATGTTTCTTATACTTGAAGGAGCACAAGGACAAGAAGAAAAAGGGACTTTGAATTGATGCCCAAGTGTATTGAGGTATGATGTTTGTTTAATTTATTGCAAAAACTGTTTAACGTTTGTGTATTTATGATTGTGAAGTTGAAAAGTTTAGAATTAATATTGTATATTTGCCTCCCTTGACAATATATATACGTATATAGTTCATCTTAAATGATAAAACTACACTGAATTCCGTTTACCTTTCATACATTATCATTATTGCTATGGAATACTCTTTTCTTCATGAAATAAATAGAACAGAGATGATTGGTTGATAATGGTTAGAATTTGTAGGATGTGGAAGTCTGTAAATCTTCTGTAAATCTTAAAAATAATTCTAAACTGATAAGTTTAGATACGGTGCTTGTAGATGAAAACGTAATTGCTAAACATCTATTTTTGGATCTGATTGTTATTTGAAAACTTCTTTTTATATATATTTACATATTATTCTAATGTCTTTCATATGTTACAGGAAACTTTGATACATGCATCAATCAGGAAAAATCAGGTTAGTAGATATAAGCAACTATTGATAGAATGATGCATTTTCAATATTAAGAATTTCGAAGTACTTACAAGTAATAATCAATATCAACCAATAAAAAGCGAATACAAGATTTTGTTTCTCTTCAACACTTCTGTAAAAAGAATTGATGAAAAGATTATGAATATTGCAAAGCATGGCTTTCAATTTATCACTTCCGATTTAGTTAGAGATAGAATAAATGATAATAGGATTTTATCAGGTGTGTATTAAAATTCTTTCCCTTTTATTCACAATCTTAAATTTTCAAGTATTTATTTTTTGATTGTCAATTAATTGTTAAACTTAATTTTCATTTTTATGTAAATGTGATTGGGTGTCTATCAGATGTTGAAAATATTGAGGTTGTAAGCAATGGAAGAAAGAAAAGAGACATAGAAATAATAAGTAATTAGTAGGTTCATGTTGTTCATTTAAGATTTTTATTGCATTTCAATTTATATCTATTTTTAAATTTAATTTTTTTTAATGAACAGTTTTGTGAATGCAAAAATCACTTTATGGAAAAAATTAGCAGAATCTTTTTATGCGAGCTTTTATTCAAGGAATGTTGGCCCTTTTATAGTCATTGTTACATCCACAATGTTAAAGAAATTTAGAGATAATAGTTTTTGAGGTGTACAATAAATAACTTTCCCACTCAAAAACAACACATGATAAAAAAATATATATATTCAATGCATTTTTTTGTTTTTTTGTTATGAATGTAGATGAAATTTCATTTGCTTCCACCAGTGCAACGAAAATTTATGTGAATTTGAAAATGGAATGTGTTGCAACTCCGATTGAAAGGTTTGTCGGTTTAATAATGATATATAGTGTGTCGATTTAATAATGATTCAGAATAACTAAAAATGTTGAACAACATCTGACATTGATAGGTTTTTTTGTAAAGGTTTTCTGGAGCTACAAATGAAGTTCATGTTATTAAAAGCAATATGCTAATTAAACTTCCATTGGAAGAAGAGATGTTTGTAAATAGAATGAAAATGAAACAACTTCTTCAAAATGAATGGGATGGAGATGATAAGGTAAGTATTTTCTTTTTTCGTAAATTCTAATTAATTGCATTTGTATTACTTCTCTTAAAATTGCAAAAAAATTCGATTATAATCACAGGAATGTTTCGTTACTATTAGAGCTCAAGTAGTGGATATCGACAACTTGTTTAGTTGGTGTTATGTGTCCTGTAATGTGTGCAGTAAAAAACTGGTATCAATTGATAGAATCTACATATGTGATACTTGCAACAAACAATACAAGTTTCCTTTAGTGAGGTACATTATTTATTTTTTACAATCTTTTTTTCACAAATTTAAAACATGTCTGTAACATATTTTTTATTTTAACAATTAGAGATTTAAGATTCATTTGAAAGTTAAGGATGACATTGGTGCTTCCACTTTTATTCTTTTCAATATGGAAGCTAAAAAGTTATTGGACACATATGCTTTTAAGTTGCTTAATCGGCAGTATTCAAACAATTCTGATCTCCCATTGCAAATTTACAGTTTGTGTGGCAAAGAATTTATTTTCAAGTTAAAACTTAATAATTTTAACTTGAAAGAAGGGTTGGAAAATTATTGCATAACAAAGATTTTCAAACCTGATGAATAATTGTAATTGCAATATAGATCCCAAAATAAAAAGAAGGTATAATTTTTACATATATATGCTTCTGATTGCATATGTTACATAATGAATTTTTATAAATTACATTTGTTTCAGAGAGATTTGGCAAAAGTGGATGCACAAAATGATGAGGATGCTGAACCAAATGAGGGTATTACACCAGTGAAGCCAGATGGTGTAGAAGTGATTCATTCATCTGCGGGCAAGGATGGAAAGAGAAAGAAATATATTATTGATTCAGATTCAGAATAAGACAATGATTAATGCAAATTAACATATTAATAATTTAGGAACATAATTCTTTTAAGATTTAATATTATGCCTGAAATAAGTTGAACCTGTAATAACTGTGTTTGACTCTTGTGCCTCTTTAGGTGCTAATGTATAAACTCTTCCTCTACCTCTTCCTGAAGATTGTTTTGTAGGTCCTTTTGTAGTACTATCTCTTCCAGAACCTCTCCCAACTCCACTAGGTCTAGGACCTCTTTCTATATATACTGTGGTCTGAGACGTTTGAGGTCTATTTTCTCTTGCTAATAGAGGATAATCTTTAATCATTTGACCTATCTGCTCACATTTAAAACATCCCCCTGTTCCTTTATAACACTGGCCTCCATGTAATTTTCCTCAAGTTTGACATGGAGTTTGTATAGGAAGTCTCTGAATACGAGTATCAGATTGTTCATGTGTAACTGATGGTCTTCCTGTAAATGGCCTAGGTGGAAGGCCAACTTGCATCCCTCGAGGATTACTTTGTGTCACAGAAGATGATTGTGGTCGAGCACTAAATGTTCCTACTTCTTTCCCTCTAGGTCTTATAAATCTCTCAGTTCTCACCTTTTTTTTTTGTTCTCGAGCTGTTCTGACTTCCATCTCCCTATTCTCAATCATTCTTGCCTTATCCACTATCTGATAATAGGAACTATAATTACCAGCAGCCAAGATTTTATACAATGATGCTAGTAGAAAGGGATACTCAATTAACGCTTAACTCAACGCAGATCTAGATAGTAATGAAAACAAGACACAATAAAATGATCATATGCTCCATAGTATTCTTACTTATTTATACTTATAAACCTCTAACCTATACATTACTATTAACCTAAGCTCTAATACTAACTCTGTCACTACAATCTCTCTCTCATTTCTTATCATCTTGTCTCTTATCATTTATCACCTTTTTTTATTGAAATTTAGGAACCACTTAATTGTCTTTTTAGAGAAAAGTTAGGAAAAAAATTTATAAAAAGATTTTCTCCTTAATCCTAGATATATAGAAATAAAATGGAGGAGTAAAAATTAAAAGCTAACAACCAACGGCTTCTATAACAACTTGTATTGCCGAATAAACCCATATTTAAAAGAGGAATCTCATAGCTTATGTGATTCTATTTGAGTTTTTGAGACCAACTCAATATGCTTGGCATTGGTCATCTAACATTCACGGTGAGAAAATTTTTTTTGTAAATTTTAAGTTTAGATTAGGCTTTTGAGTTGTTTGGTTGAAAGGAAAAGGAAAAAAATGAAGGAAAGAGATGAAGTGATAGAAAATGAAGGAGATGGACTTCTTTTCATGATAATCGGATGGCAATTTAGTACATATTTATCAAATAAGAATTTATTAATAATTTTTGTCAAAGTGAGAAATTCCATAAAATAGTTTTAATTTGTCTGTAGAATACTTAAATGGTCCAACTGGTGTTTATTGCTAATCATTAGCATTTTATTTGTTAAAATACAAAATCAGTATTATTGGTGGTATTTTATTCTTATGTAAGACAATTGTATTAAAATAATTAAAGGAAGTTAATTACAAAATTAATTTGGAAATAAAAGAAAGAGGATTAAAATAAAATACAAATCAAGGGATTTGAAAAATCAAACCAATCAAAATTATATTGAGCCAAATCAAACCAAAGGGAAATTAATTGAAATCTAGACGTTTCATTTGAATCGAATCGAAATGGCCTTAATTGAATCGAACTGGTCTGAATTGGATCAAATCACATATTTGATCAAATAATGGAAGGAGATAGAAGATAATATCTCTTGATCCTTGTCGCTACAAGAATAAGAGCATCTCCTCTTCTCACTTTGAACTCAACTTCACCATTTCTCCACCAAATTTTGCAAACTTCATGTCAAATTAAAGGTCTTGGAGAGCACATCAATAATCTATCTTCCTTTTATCTAATTGGCGAGGCATTTACGAGAAATCACAGCTGCAATATTTGGCCAAGCAATAAGCAAAAGAAATGAGAGCTTGAGTTAAAAAGAAAATCAATTTAGGAAACAAAAGAGGTTAGTATTCTTCCTATACTTTATGATTATAGAGTTTAATTTCTAATAATATATACATTTTCAAGATAGAGTATGTAATTTGAAAATTTTTAACTAAGTAATTTTAAATATAATTAAAGGGTATAATAAGTTGTTTAAGTTAGTTCATGGTGAATTCATGTTTAAAATTGGAAAGGAAGAAGAGAATCCCTTGATTTGGTATTATTAACGATTCTACCACATTGTGAAATTTGAGAAAATAATCTATGACAGGTGAATCATATTACTTTTAGATTGGTTAATGATAGGGCTGCATGTGACCTGCAGCAACCCAACTGTCACGACCCAAAACCGTAGGCCTGATCGGCACTAAGACCTAGGTAAGCTTAAGGCCCCCGAGACCCGTAATAGGCCTGTATTATAAAATCCACACGAGTCTAACTGTTCTCTATTCATAGTGAGCCCAATTCAAGTTGCCTGTATGAGTCCATTAACCACTTAACCTCGGCCCAATAATTATTCTCTCAATTAAATCATCATAATTCAGGTCGAGGTTAAGTGGTTACTGGACTCATACAGGCAACTTGAATTGGGCTTACTATGAATAGAGAATAGTTAGACTCGCGTGGATTTTATAATTCAAGCTTACTACTGGCCTCGGGGGCCTTAAGCTTATCTAGGTCCTAGTGCCGGTCCGGCCCACGGTTTTGGGTCGTGACAAAGTTGGTATCAGAGCATTAATTTTATGTTTCTAGATATAACTGTGGAGTTATTCCTGTCATGTCTTGATACAGTTTCCCTTGTCTCTTAAATTCTAGCATAGCTGTCTTTAGAGTCTTATTATTAGTATAACACTAGGCATAGAATGTTATGATGGTAGTAGGATAGAATTTTTTAAGTTTTGATGATTATTTTATATTTTGAATTTCAATATGGTGAACACTAGGCAAAGGGCACTTGACGATATGGAGCAAGATGCTCCAGATGAGGCTTCTTCTGGGCATCCGACCCAAGTTAGATGTCGACGGGGTAGACCCACTAGAAATTTAGATGATCAAGAGGATGTAGTATAAGAAAATTAGAATGTGGGAAATGCTGCTCCCCTAGAAATGAATACCGTAGTGACTGGACTTCAACAAGCAATTACTGCAATGAATAACTTATTGATACAACAGCAACAGTTCTTCTAGGCTCATGCCCCACAGGTACAGCAGCAACCAATACCTCCTCCTATACCCGATTCGGTTGCACAGCCAAATCAGCTAGCTTCACCTCTAGTTGTTCCGAGAGAAGCTAATGACAATCTTCATGACATATTTATTCGGTACAAGCCACCTAAATTCACAGGAGTCGAGGATGCTCATTCATTTTTGGCCAGAATAAGGGAATTTTGTCTAGAGTTGGGCTGCGATGATGAAAGGTCTATCACTTTTGCGGGCCGTAAGATGGAAGGGATAGCTGAGATATGGCACAGAGACTACATTCAGCCTTCTGTCACTAGGATAAATTGGCAGTAGTTTTCTAATCTTTTCTTAAATCGATTTATTCCATAAGGTACTAGGAGAGCTAAAATGAGAGAATTTGAATCTCTGGTTCAAGGTGACATGACTATTGATGAGTATGCTACTAAGTTCATTGAGTTGAGTAGATATGCACCGGGATCCATACTAGACGAAGGCAACAAGATTTATAGATTTATCAGTGGATTAAGTGGAAAGTATGCTTCCTTGTTTCAACAAAAGGAGCAAGATTTTAGTGTCGTAATTGATGCTGCCAGACAAATGGAAATTAAGTTTATTTCTGAGGGGACAATTTCAGGCAGAAGAGGTAGTAGGAGTGCAGCTTCATTTGGAAATCCTAATGTATCAACGATGAGCGGATCTTTTAATATGGGCACGCAGTCATCAGGTTCACAGTTCGATGAAAGGGGATATCTTGGTAAGAAGAAGGATAAGAAGAAATTTGGGCAGAAAATAAGTATATCTATGGGCAGTGTTAATAGTGGATTCAGTTCTGGTTTTAGTAGATCCAGTGGGGTAGCATGTCGCATATGTGGTAAAGTTCATAATGGACGGTGTAACTTTGATGCTAACACTTGCTTCAGCTGTCATCAGACTGGGCACTATGCTAGAGATTGCCCACATCTTCAGCTACAACCCATGGCATCTCAGTCTTCCATGGGCAGTGTGTCTAGACCTCCTACCATACCATCTACATCAGGCTCCAGATTCACAGGCCATCCAGGCCGTGGTTCCTTCGGTAAAGGTAGAGGTCAGAGTTCAAGGCAAGTGCCACAACAATCTGTAGGAGGAAAACCACGACTCTTTCACTTGACTCAAGGGGATGCTCAGACATCCAATGCTGTGGTGACAGGTATTATTACTATTTGTTCATTTGAGGCACGAGTATTATTTGACCCTAGTGCTACACAGTCATTTATATCTCCTGAATTTGTTGCAAAGATAGATAGAATGTCTGATAAGTTAGATTCTCCTTTGCTAGTGTCAACACCACTAAGCGAACCTGTTTACACTAGCGCAGTTATCTCAAATTGCCCTATAGTTATAGAGGGTAGAGATTTGCCTGCGAATCTAATTATTTTGGATGTGATTGACTTTGATGTTATTCTTGGAATGGATTGGTTGTCAAAATACGGTGCATAGGTTCACTGTAAAAAGAAGGAGATTGCTTTAAATCTGCTAGACGGTACGAAATTAGTTTACAGGATGGATAAAAACATAGTTCCTTATAATTTAATTTCTACCGTAAGTGCTAGAAAAATGTTGAAAAAGGGCTGTCAGGGGTATCTAGCACTAGTAAAAGATACTACAGCAAAAAATCGCAAAGCAGAGGATATGCTGATCATGAATGAATTCTTGGATGTGTTTCCAGAGGAGTTACCTGCTCTTCCTCCTGATCGAGAAATTGAATTCTGTATTGATTTAATCCTTGGCACAGAGCCAATTTCTATGCCACCTTATAGGATGGCACCTGCAAAATTGAAAGAGCTTAAGGAGCAATTGCAAGAATTGCTAGACAAAGGTTTTATCAGACCAAGCACATCTCCTTGGGGTGCTCCAGTCCTGTTCGTGAAAAAGAAAGATGGTTCACTTTGCCTATGTATTGATTATAGGCAGTTAAATAAGGTAAAAGTGAAGAATAAGTATCCGCTTTCGAGGATTGATGATCTTTTTGATCAATTGCAAGGAGCTACTTGCTTCTCAAAGATTGACCTAAGATCTGGTTATCATCAATTGAAGATCAGAGAGCAGGACATTCCTAAAACTACTTTCAGAACTAGATACGGACACTATGAGTTTCTAGTTATGTCTTTTGGACTTACTAATGCTCTAGCAGCTCTTATGGATATGATAAATCGTGTGTTCAAGACTTACTTGGATCAGTTTGTGATCGTGGTCATTAATGAGATTCTGGTTTATTCTAAGATAGAAGCAGAGCACGCATATCATCTGAGAATTGTGCTGCAAACTTTAAGGGAGCATCGGTTATATGCCAAATTTTCTAAATGTGAATTCTGGTTGGAGAGTGTGAATTTCTTGGGTCACGTGGTGTCTAAGGACGAAATGAAGGTTGATCCTAAGAAAATTGAGGCAATTGTCAATTGGCCTAGACCCGACCATAGTCATAGAAATTCGCAGTTTTCTGGGATTAGCTGGCTATTATCGACGCTTTATACAAGACTTTTCTAGAATAGCAGCACCATTAACAAAACTAACCCAAAAAAATGCCAAGCTCATTTGGTCCGATGCTTGTGAAGCAAGTTTTCAAAAACTTAAGGAGTGTTTGACCACTGCTCCAGTGTTAGCCTTACTGTCAGGTACTGAAAGCTATACTGTATTTTGTGATGCATCCAGAGTAGGATTGGGTTGTGTCTTGATGCAACATGGTCGAGTGATTGCATATGCTTCTAGACAATTGAAAAAGCATGAGCAGAATTATCCCACTCACGATTTGGAAATGGCAGCAATCATCTTTACATTGAAGATATGGAGACATTATTTATATGGTGTATCGTGCGAGATCTATACTGATCATAAAAGTTTGAAATATATTTTCGATCAGAGAGATCTCAATTTGAGACAAAGACGTTGGATGGAATTTCTTAAAGATTATGACTGTACCATTCAGTATCATACTGGAAAAGCTAATGTAGTTATAGATGCCCTAAGTCGGAAGTCTGTAGGAAGTTTAAGTCATATTGCAGCAGATAGGAGACCATTATTTTGGGAACTTAATAAGATGCTTGATGAAAATCTTGTATTGGAAGTCCCTACTTCGGGCGCTCTAATAGCTCATTTCAAGGTGAGACCAATGTTGTTTGACAGGATCAAAGCCGCACAAAGTAGAGACCCACAATTTCAAAGAATTATACAAGAAGTGACTACTAGTGGGTTAGGAAATTTTGTGATTGATGATGATAGGGTACTTAGAAATGGTACTCATTTATGTGTACCTGATGTTGATGACCTTAGGAAGGAAATTCTAGATGAAGCCCACTTTGTTGCTTACAATGTACATCCTGGGACTACCAAGATGTACCAAGATTTGAAAGATCATTATTGGTGGGAAGGAATGAGGAAAGATGTTGAAGAATTTGTATCCAAATGTCTTTCTAGTCAACGGGTAAAAGCAAGTCATCACAGACCTTATAGATTGCTAAAACAACTGCCTATACCAGAATGGAAGCGGGAAAGAATTACCATGGATTTCATGGTAGGATTACCAAAAACACCCGGAGGTTACGATTCAATCTGGGTGATAGTGGATCGACTCACTAAGTCCGCCCATTTTCTACTTGTAAGAACCTCTTATAATGTTGACAGACTGGCGAGACTATATATCAAAGAGATAGTTCGTCTTCATAGGATTCCAGTCTCCATCATTTCTGATAGAGGAACACAATTCACTTCTAGGTTCTGGCGATCGTTACAAAAATCCTTAGGAACTAGACTTAATTTCAGTACAGCTTTTCATTCGTAAACTGATGGACAATCTGAGAGAACTATTCAAACGTTGGAGGACATGCTTTGAATGTGCGTTTTGGATTTTGGAGGACATTGGGATTTGCACATACCACTAGTGGAGTTTATATATAATAATAGCTATCAAGCAAGCATTGGTATAGCACCTTTCGAAGAACTTTATGGTAAAAAGTGTAGATCTCCTATTTGTTGGGAGAAAGTAGGAGATGAAAAGTTAGCAGGACCTGAATTGATTCAGGTCACAACTGAAAAGGTGCCTATAATTCAAGAAAGAATTAAAACAACTTTTGATAGGCAAAAGAGCTATGCGGATCCTAAGCATAAGGAAGTGACATTTCAAGAAGGAGATATAGTCTTTCTAAAAGTATCTCCTATGAAAGGAGTCATTCGCTTTGGTAAAAAGGGGAAACTAACCCCTAGATATATTGGACCGTATCCAATAATTGCTAAGATTGGGGAAGTAGCGTACCAATTGGATTTGCCTAATGAGTTCTCTCATGTACATCCAGTTTTCCATGTATCAATGTTGAGGAAATACATTCCTGACCCATCTCATGTGTTGGAGCCACAAGAGGTCCAAGTCAGTGAACATTTGACTTACGAAGAGACACCAGTTAAGGTACTCGATTTTCAAATTCGTGAAATCCGGTCCAAAGAGATTTCGATGGTCAAAGTGCTATGGAGAAACCATTCAATTGAGGAGTACACGTGGAAAGTGGCGACTGAAATGCAGAAGAAATATCCCTATCTTTTTCATTCAAAGTGAGAGTTTCTGTCTTACTGGTAATTGAGATTGACTTGTCTTTTTTCCATGGATTATGATCTTTCTTGATATTCTAAATGTGTGATGTTGTTATATTATCCTATCTCATTACTTGTAAAATTTGAGGATGAATTTTTATAAGGAGGAGAGAATTGAAATACCTGAAATTTTTAATTTCAAAAATTTTCCATTTAAATTTTAATTATAAAAATTCCAACCAATAAAATTATGCCACGTAATATTTATTCGAACCGAAAACCAATTTGAATTGCCTAAAAATCGCTCAAAAAACCATTAAATTCGAACCAAAAATTAAATGAGATCCGAATCAAATATCTTTACCAAATATTACTGTGCGTTACTATTTGATTTGCATTGATTTCAAATGGACGGTTTGTCCATTTCAATAATTGATTGAATCCTTACTCTTTTTTTCTTTCTTCCTTCCCTTTTTGACCTATAGTCTTATTATTATTATTATTCCAACCAATTTGATCTACACGTTTCCAGCCACCTCGGTCGCGATCCGAGACCCGATCGACACCGAACAATTATTTCCGGGACTATAAATTATATTTAAGGGTATAAAATAATTCCCATAAATTTATTTAATTTATTTTAATAATTCTATGGTTGATTTATTATTTTGTGTGAATGGTTGAATTATTGGGTTAGTTTTTTCTTTTGTGGTGGATTGATGAATCGATTATGGACTATAATTTATTTTAGCTTGGTTGTAGTTGATGCACTGCTGGATTTGAGTAGAGGACTTTGATTAGTTAAAAATTATTATGGGATTTAAATTAATTAAGAGAATCAATTAAGTAAATTAATAAAGGAAATTAAATTAAATATTTCGTTGATGAACATTTATTTGGTGGAGGGTTTTGGATCGTACTGTGATTAAAATCAATTGACTACAAGAGCCTTATAATTAAAATTGGAGGATCTCGTTAATTAGATCAGATTATGTTAATGGTGGATTATTAGGTCAATAAATATTATTGATGAATTATTGTTAAGATTTTAGTGGGTTAAAATTATTTTTGGATAATTAATAAGATCTTAACAAATTATTATAAGAAATGAATGTTGTGTTCTACAGAAGTAAATTAAAGGTTAGAATCTGTGAATTGTATTTCAACAAATTTATTAGGTTGATGTAGGCTAATAAAGTATTGAAATTAATAGATTTTAGTTAATGAGAATAGAATTAGTGGATTTTAGTTAATTACGGTTAATTGGAGGATTAATTGAATTCTTAATGTTTGATAAAAATAAAATGGATCATGGTAATTGAGTTGATGAATTAAATTAATTTGAATTAGAAGAGGATTATCGGATTATTCGAGTAATTAGGATGTGGACCGGTAAATCTTAAGTTAGGTAGAATGTTTTATTAAATTAAAATAATTTAGGTTATTAGAATAATTTAATTAAAGGAGTTTATGGTAATAATTGCAAATATATAAATGGATTTTGGTGGAATTGATTGAGCATGTATGAAGAAAGAATTGTTGGTGCATTTGATTTGAATCTTGGAATTATTGTTGGTTAATTCAAAAATAGAAATATGGATATATTTTTGAGGATTATTAGAATTAAGATATTAAATGGTTAAATATAAGGATATACATCGTTGTGATTATTAAGGATGAAATAAGATAAATAAATTATACTACTGATAAACATGTGAATACTGTAAATAAATTAAGTAAGAAGGAAAATGATTAATGGAAGGATGATATTTAAAATTGGGCTAGTATTGTGTGAATTCTAATAGAGGTAAGATTAAATTATTTTTGAAGGCTATAATAGGAAGTGGAATTAATTAATATTGAATAGTGCAGAGTTTGGATTAACTCTAACCGTTAGGTTAGAATAAAATTTATTAGATTGATTTTCTATTTTCTTTGTTTTAGCTGGAAGTCTGACGAATTATTCCCTTCTCTATATTTTTAATTCCTTAGATCGTCTGAGTTCGTCAGTTGCTCCTCCGAGTCAGACTCAGAATTAGGATTTGAATATCCTACAACCACTGTGAGTAATAATAAATAGTGCATGATATGCATTCATGGCATCATGATTTTATTTCACTATAATTTTACTACATTATGTCATTATATATTTTTATATCAAATTATATTATGTTACTATTTAAATATCGTATTATTATATTGTGCATATTATTTATCTATTGATTTGAAATTGGATGAATTGCTTGATTAACTGTGTCATGATATGAACTACTTTGTTTGGGTGGAATTGGGATGACGTGGGTCACCATGGGATTGTGAGGGCGGTCTGTGATACCGTCGGCCAGGTATGGAGAGATCGGCACCCCTCGTGTGCATCTGATAATATGTTGATATTATGTGGAAAACCACATGGTGATCTCCTGGTGGTATGGAAAAGAAAAGAGAGTATGAAATAGAAAAATTAAATGAAATGATGAGAGAGCTGGTTAAGTGAGGATTAGACCGGTCGGCCAGATATGGGGGATCGACTCTCTGGTGCACACGTATGAGTGGATGGACCATGTGAGAGGATGGCTCATCGAGGGATTCGGTGAAGCCACAGACTAATTTCCACGTGGTTGATTATTTAAAGGTGAAATACATTGTGGGTGCTGATATTGTGTCATATGCATGACTGGCTGAGTGAGCATTTTAGAAAATTTAGATGCATTCTGTGTGACTGTCTGGTCATGCATTATTTATTATTATTCACTGAGTTGTAAAACTCATCCCCCCCTTACCCAACATTTCAAGAAGTAGGAGTTCTATCCAGGACGGTTAAAGCTCTATAATCTTCTCCGCAAGGCTACAAAGTATATTTCTAATTTATGCAGTTATTTAAATATTATATCGCTACTTTAAGTGATTCTCTATTTTCGGATATTTTTATCGAATTCCACAGTTATAGGTGGTATATATTCTAAATGGTATAATTTATGAGGGTGTATTATGTAAGTTATGATTTTAAATATATATCTGGGTGCTTGTATGATTAGTAGCCATGATATAATTAATGTGTATATTTTTTTTCGGGCCCGAATTATGATGATTTAATTGAGAGAATAATTACTGGGCGGAGGTTAAGTGGTTACTGGACTCATACAGGCAACTTGAATTGGGCTAACTATTAATAAAGAACAGTTATACTCATGTGAATTTTATAATTCAGGCTTACTACGGGCCTCGAGGGCCTTAAGCTTATCTAGGTCCTTGTGCCAATCCCGCCCACGGTTTTGGATCGTGACACCGACGCAATACGAACGATCCGACCCAACCTGATGGGTTTAAAAATAAATTAAATTGAGTTGGGTAGATTAAAATTATAATTCACGGGTTGAGTTGGGTCACAGTTTTATTAGATAAACCTACCCAACCCAATAAAATATATATAGATATATTGAAATGTCCTGAAATGGCACATTGGATTCCCTTTATTTCTTTTCTTTCCCTTCTTTTTCTTTCTCACTTTCTGCAAATCACACATAGCCATTCCCTCCCTCTCCTTCATCTTTCTCTTCCTCCACTCTGTTCCTCTCTCACTCACGCTGTCTCTTTCTCTCTCTCTCTCTCTCTCTCTCTGTGACTCAGGCCACCGCTACATCAGCAGCAGCAACACCACAACCTCCTCTGCGCTATGATCTCCTCTGTTTCTCTCTCTAGCAATTTGTTCTTAATTGAGTTTTGTGACGCCTGCGACCTCCAGTCCTGATTGTCACCACCTCGCGACCTCGACACCAACCACCACTCCACAAAGCTTCCTCCAACTTGCAATGAAGGTGAGAGCAGCACCACGAATAGGCTGCAATGCCTGCTACCTTGGTCGACTTCAACGACTTCGCAGATTTGGCTTCTCTTTTCATTCCATGGGGTTGGATAGAAGGTTGATCGAACGGGTCCACCTCTTGTCATTGTTAGTTGATTCAAACACTTTTGATCATTCTCTTGGGGATGAAAGATCCACTTTGAATTCCAATGTTTTAGCATTTTTCAAAGACTTAAAGAAAGTTTGAATGTGTAAAAATGGGTTTTGTAGTCAATTGTTTCAAGTGATGATTTTTATGATTTAAGTAGTGATTTTGATTTAGGAATTAAGACTTTTAACGGAGGAGACCATTCCTCCTTTGTTTTCAATAAGAGGCCGAACCTCCTTTTAGTGGGCAAGGCATGTTTTTGTCTTTTAAATGTTAACTTTTAAGTGTTTTAAGCTATGTATATTTATGTATTAAGAAAGTATGATTTTGGTTTTGAACATAAGAGAACTTAATGAGTATTTACAAGTTGTAAGTTAAGTAATTTTGAAATAATAAATATTAAGTTATAAATGTTTTGGGTAAGGAATTGTGTATAAGAAATAAGATCATTTGTGAAGGAACGGATTTATTTTAGGCTCTACTATGCACGATTGAAATGTAGTATGATGAGATTGATTTCGATATGTGAGCATGTTGGGCTTATCAGGTCATTCTGTTATGTGAAAGCTATGATCATATGCTAGGGTTATCAGCCCTTATGAATAGGCAGGCGTGCTTATTATGTGATATGTAGTGGCGCTTTCACAGGCCACGATTATGTAATACAGAAATTGAATCTATATATATTTCTTATTGTATATGTACGAGCCCCTAACTAAGAATGAAATTTTATTCTGCTATAAAAAAATGAAGATATACTTATATTTATGGACTTCTTTATGATTTTTAAAATATTTTAATTTAATTAGTATGTCTTCAGTTCTTAATTTATATTTGATTTGAATATTTTAAAGCATATTTAAGATTTGTTGCTTCGGCGATTCCTTGTTATTTTAATTGATAATTGTTTAGCACCACTGAGTCTTCTACTCAGCGTGTTGATTTATATCACGCGCAAGTTAAGAGCGATGGACGCTATTCGAAGACCGGTGGAGTAGCATCAAAGTAGAAATATTATTTTTGGGTAGGACATATAGTAATTTGTAATTTTGGCATGTATAGAAAATATTATAAAAAGTATTGAGATTATAAATATTGAAATTGTAATTAATGAGATTGGTGGTTATTTAAGTATTACTATCTTGTTATATTTATGGTGTTTGAATGTTAGTAAATATTTCTTGGAATGAACGGTGAATTAACATGATAAAACATAAGTGAATTGATACAACCATATAGAAGTGTTGCATGATTTTTGCGCTGATTGGAGTTTTGGGGTTGGAGGAGAATTTATATTGGAAGTGTATTTATTTTCTCCATGTGGCAAGTTGATTTTTAGGGGAAACTCTTATGAATTTTTTGTAAAAATTTTCCTTAAATCCTGTTTTAAAAAAAAAGTTACTTGCCTCCTTATAAAAATTTAGTCACTTCTAATATACAATCTAGAGGTATTAAGTAAGATAAGACGGTGTTCCGGCACCGAATGTAGCATTCGCTGTCTGGTTCTCCGGGATTGGACGACGGGTGTTACAATGCAAGTGACTCATATACTGAAAATTTTGAATTTCCTTAATTTGCACTAAAATTAAGCAAATTTAAATATAAATTACTTGACTATGAGCACAAATATAAAATAGATGAATCTAAAGCTCAATATATGTAATTTCTGTCTCTAAAATTTAAAATGCAATATGTAATTTGATTATAGGTTAAGATAAACCATATAAATGGGTTAAGAGTATAAATAGAAAAGAAAGGCTAAGGAGAGCCTTCCAATTCAAGTTAATGAAATACTAACTTCTTATTTTATTTAAAAGTGAAAACGTATTTGATCTCATCTTTGATTTCATGAAATGATTTGTTTAAAGGAATTATTAGAATAATAGTTTTATGGATTTTAAAGAAAAAAAATATGTAATATTATAAGGTTTTAAATGATTCTCATTGTTATATCGGGAATCTACTTTTATGAAAAGAAAAATGTTGGCCAATTATTATTATCTGATATTTGAGGGATGACTGTGAATAAATGTTTTTAACAGTATTTGTGAAATGAAATACTGTCCAATGTGATTTTAATGTTGTATATGAATATAATGGTTTAAAAGTCTTGTAACAGCTAATAGACATTGTTATTACCCTATCAATATCACTTTATTTATTGAAGTTGATATTGTGATTGATATTACTTCCTCTATGTCGAGGTTGTAGACAGCTTCCTCTATGATGAGGTTGTAAATAACTCTCTCTTCTTTGAAATAAAAATTATAGATTGAGATTGTAGATCACAGATTTAAATGTGCACATTACACTCTGATGACTCTTCGGATTAAGTCTATATATGCTGCTGAGACTAAAATGAAAATTGTTGAATTCCTTGAATGGATAATTTATTAAAATGGTATTGATGATTTTCTATCATTTTATTATAGGGCAACTATTTTATTTAAACTAAGGAATTTCTACTATTATGATTAATGTGTTTTCTTTTAAAACTATTTATTGAATTTTAAGAGAAATGTGATTTAAAATAAGAGTATATGAAAAGTATTTTCATAAGAAACCTTATTAATTATTATTTTTAATATTGAAAAAATGTGAAATTATATTTTATTTTATATATATGCACCACTAAATAATTTTGCTTAATAATTGTGTTTTCTATACTATCGCAGGAAAATAAAAAAAGAAAGCATGAGATACTACTGTAGTTATTTAGTTTTGTATTTTCCTTAAAATTTTGTATGATGCATAGTAATATAAACCGAACAGTCATATGTATATAAGCAAACATATGTAGCTAAAGTTTATGGTACAAGCTGTATATATATACATATATATAGATACATTTATATATGTACCGATTTCACTGTTTATTTATAAATAAAAGAATAAAGTCAATCCAGTATATAACCTTTTTAAAATAGGCTTATAGGTTATGAAACCATTTATGTTCTTAATAATGTAAATAAAGTTTCGAAAATTTTATTGCCGGAACTACTTTTATTTAGTTAATAGAAGTTAAATTTCATATATCCAGTAAATTACTAAGAAAGGTATTTCTCTATAATAAAAGTAAAACTTGAAATGGGTTTGTACTTATTTAATAACTAAATTTACTTTTCTTACAGAATATAAATGAATAAATAAAAAGTTTTAAGTTTTTGTAGTGTACTTAGTAAGTATGTATAGTCTTTAAGTGCTTATTAAGTATATTAGGGACGATATGTCATATCTTATAGTAGGGTAAGGTGTGACAGTAACTCTGGTCTGAGAAACAGAATGATAGCTACTCCGTCATAAGTGCATACAGGAATGTTCGTCAACACTGTGTAACACTTGTTGCAGAAAATATTGTGCCAGTTTGGAATAAATTATGGGGCCTTCACATTCCCTTAAAAGTTCAAAATCTTGTGTGGAGAGTGTTCCATGGTTTTTTCCCTGTTAAGGAACGTCTGGCAGGCCGCGGTATAGAAATAGACAGGATTTGCCCATTTTGTGGTCAGGCACTTGAATCTCTAATTCATACCTTTGTTGACTGCAGTTTTGCCAGGACATGTTGGTCTTGGCTGTTACAGGGTGCGCTGGATATTTATGATTGCCAGATAGTTGTCAATATTCAAGGATGGATTTTTCATGTCTTTCAGGCTCACCCGCTGGATGATATCCAGAATTTTTACATGAGCCTATGGGAAATAGGGAAACACAGGAATGAAGTGTTATGGAATGCGAAGGATACTTTAGCTCCCAATGTCTCACTCTCACCTTGATGTGGTATAGGGAATGGATAGCTACACAGTTGAGGAAATCGGTCTCTCTCCAAGAACAAGTGAAGCACAAGACTGTTTGGACTAAACCAGATTCGGATTCCTCAAGTGCAACAGTGATGTAGCAGTGCAGGGCGACTCTTCTCGTGTTGGAGTAGGTTGGGTGATTTGAGATGAGCATGGCTCGCTGGTTAAAGCTTGCGAGTTAACGGCTCATGGTGATTACAATCCCCTTGTCGCCGAAGCCATCTCATTTAAGGAAGCTCTAAGCTGGGTCAAGGGAGCTATGTTTTGACATGTTCAGTTTGAATCAGATTGCCTTATGCTGATTCAAGCAATGAAAAGTGTAATGGTATATTCTTCTTATTTTGGCACTGTAGTTACTGAATGTAAGGAGCTGCTGAAAGAACTACGAGGAAGTTCTATTTCTTTTGTCAAAAGGTCAATGAATCGCATTTTAAGCTCCATTTTAAGCTTTTAGGCCATTTACATCGTAAACTCGCTTAAAATCAGTTCAAATAGCAGTATGCTAATGATTTCCATCGTACGTATAACTTACACGGTCAAAGTTAAATAAAAATCTTTAAATTAAAAAAAAATAATACTGCCATGTGAGAAATAATGCATATTCAACATAAAACTGGGAGAATTGAAGCACGAAAGCCATAATTGTTTAAAATTAGTTTTTCAGCATATTGAGCAAAGAGAGGCTAAAGAGAGCAATGGCAGAGCAAAGATAGGCTAGGGAGAGCAATTGCACCAGTTATTGGCACACTTAGCTATCGATCTCCATAAATAGTCATAAAAAAACAAGCTCTCATTGATTCGATTATGATTCGAGAATATGATCAAGATGTGTAATTGTAGAATGGAAGCATCGAAATGGGTCGCACCCTAGAAGATGATTTTATTCATGTGGGAATTTGAAAGTAGAGATTTTTTCCTTTCTAATCTGTTTCTTCTTAGGCATCATTGATAGGCCCTTGATTTTTTATTTATTTGTTTTGTATTTATTCAAATTCAGTTGTAACCATGTTCCACATGAAATTAATGGAACCACCTAATCAATGAAGCCATTGACTAAGGGTTGTGCCTGGATCACATAAGTTGAAATTGGAAGAGGCCCTAGAAAGTTTAGCTTTTAGTTAACCTCACAAGGCTAGCAGCTGCGAAGATTGAAGATGTTTGTATACATTGTTTTGATTGGGTTACTTTTGAATTTGGCTTTGCAGATAATGTTAAAATTAATGTAGCGGGGGGCATCAATGGCTTGGATAGTTAGAAATAGTATATTTGTTCCAACATGGAAAAGGAAAGTAATTACGTTGATTGAAAGATACAGACGTTGTTTGAATGATTTTGAGCAAGTTTACGATGTGAATGATCCAAAAGCTCAAAATGGGGCTTTTTGGCCCTAAACAACAAGATTCAGGGGACAATTTAGTCTTTATCTCATTTTTATTTAGTCAAAGAATAATTTTGAAATAAATGGATAATTACTTTACAAATGATTTCTCAATTATTTTAAGTAGTTTTGTAATGAAAATTACTATTATATCCCTTTATATATCGAAATACAACTACTTTCATACTTTTGTAGAAATGTTCTCTTTTAAACCGTTAGACTAATGGGTTCTTTCGTCAAAAAAAACTCACATTTTGCCATCAATGTCTACTAAAACTCACCAACATGGTTATCTTTTTTCACTTTGTACCAAATAATTCAAACCTCTCTTTCTTGAAAATTTACAAAAAAAAGAGGAAAACGAAACTCCATTATTAAGTAAAGATTTTATCTATCCCATGTTATTTACTTATTATTCTTTTTTTCAAATGTCCCAAAATGTATATCTATTTAAATTTTCAAGTCCTTAAATTTATAAGTGCACCTACACTGTGTTTTCTATTAACTTAAATATTAACCGACGTCATATCATACTATGCAACTCAGTATCCCTTTGAAAGTTAGGAAGTTTGTGCCGCAATTAATCAGCAATAGTATGATATTTTCATCAAATTCATAACTTGAATGTAACATCATTTCAAATACATACACTCATTTCACATATATTAGGATCCATAAGGAACTCCAATAAGGGAGTTCATTGGAAAAACGATAGTAAAAAAATTATGTTATGTTTCACATATGAATATAGTTATATTCAAAATTATAATCATTCCTACCATGCAGGAATGGGCAATTCTCAACAACCTTACTCTCACACGTAATGTAATAGATAATCACTCTAGCCTGCACTCATTCAAGTGACATTGTCCTTGAGCCTCGATAACTATGACCACTTTCGGTGTAGTGGGATCGGAGCTGTTCAGCAAGATATCCAGCCGGAGATTCTTAGAGAATGCTTCATAGAATTTGTTATAATCTTCCTTGTTCTCAACGATCCCAAAGAAAGCTCAATGCACACTCTTCACTAAGTTCTTTCGGATAACTCTCAGAATCTTGTTCTGCTGCAACATTTCTATTGAATGTTTAAGGAAGAAGGCACTCAGGAACAAGCTCTTCTCATTCAATATATATGATATAGCTCTAATTAGATTTAAACAATACAAGCATAAATAGAATAAATTATTATCACTAAAAAAATTGCATCCGTTTTTGAATTGAAAATAAAATTCCATAGAGTATAAAGCTGCCGGTAGTAAGCTATGGTCAACGATAATAATCCTTACCTCCTACAAAGAAAAATGGAGCCAACAAATCAATTTTTACCCTATTGACCATTGTGTTTTACTCTCTCTTCGAATTAAGGACCTTCCTTTCTCAAGTATTAGAGAGATGCAGAGGTGAGTTGCAATTCAAATAAATTTTATATAATTCTTTTCAGGTTACAGATAAAATTGTTCTTGAGCATAAGAAATTTGATAAAGATCTAGCTCTAAGTATCTTATTCCAAATCTTTCCAAGCAATCGAACTGTTAAATTTACAAATTGTAAACACTTGCGTTCCTAATTATAACACTGGCAACAATCACTAAAAGAATACAACAATTGAATGGAGGTCTTGAGTGTGGCTATTAGCTCTCTTAACTTCATTTTATACCATTTCTTATTTCTAGAAAATATTTCTAAGTATCTCGTAAGCTGTGAAAAAATTCCAAGTGTGTTCTTGATAGATTGTTTTTATATATGTATGTAAAGAACTTAAACGTTTCGTTAATTAAGGAACCAAATTCATGGGAATCTCTCCTTTCAACTTGTTATTACCTTACTAAATAACAATGAGCTTTGACCAACTTTATATTAGTAGTAATTTTTTCACTTGTTTATTATGAATTCTTCTAGTTTTCTTTTGTGACTAATTTGTTCTAGAATTTAGTTGAAATTGTTGGTTTATAAATTCAATTTCTTAAAAAAAGGTCAAATTGTCAAATTAAGGTAATATAAACAGTAGAGGTCGCAGACATAATGATGAGTTCAAAAACCATCGAAACACACCACAAAAATCAAACTACTCCTCTACCATAGTTTAACCATAAATTCCAGATCAGATCCAAAAGCTATGCAAATAGAAAAAACTTGTAATAATAAAATAGAAGAAGAAGCGCAGAAAGAAACAAAAAGCTATGTATAAGAGAAACAATTGATTTCATTTACCATATCTCACTGCTTTCATTGTTATATATAGAACTATCATATCAAGAACTTTCTCATGAGAAAGTTTTCTATTTGGTGAGAATCTATGACAGAGAACACTTAAAATGCATTAATTTTTATATTTTATAATTTTTGAATTTTTATCTCAAAGTACAAAATAAGCAAAGGACATCAATAAAACAAACACAAAAAGAAAAAAATAAACAAATTTTAATGGCCAAAAGAATCTAATTGAAAAAGGTTACCTTTATGGACAGGGCCTCTATTATCCATCTAGAGAAAAATGAAGAATTTTCAATTAACAAATATAAACCAATATATGTTGTGGATAGTAAAGAAGTTCTAAGTACTCTTTTATAGAGATTACAAATATTTCGAAATAAAAAATCAGAAGTAAATTAAATAAAAAAATGATTTACTATCCAAAAATAAAAGAAATATCACCTGAAAAGCATTCCATCATTCAGTTGTTCGAGTAGAAATCATAATAGAGTTATTCAACTCTTGCAATTTTGGACAGAAGCAAGGTTCTATTCTTCCCCAAATCATCTTCAATGAAAACAAAATTGCTGGAAAAGTCTCATAATTCAACAACTCCCTCGTGGTGCAAGGTCAGTGACTCACCCCAGCAAGACTCAGGTTCTGTGCTGCAAAGAATAGAAAATCCAACTACGGAAAATTAAAATTAATGTCGTGACTATTAAATTTTCATCCATACTTATTATGCACCTACCATTCCATAGGCCATTTAGAACTAAAATCAAATATGTTCCATGCGATATAAGATGGTAAAAGTCTACCCAAAAAACTTCCAGTTTATATTTACAAAACCAACGTAAAGTAGCATCCAATATCCCAAAACAAAGGTTAATCATACTATACCAAGCTCGGCACCAAGGCCTTGCATCCCGGATACAAAGTGTGTTAGAGACAATTCGTAAACAGCAAGCTGATGGCTATGAAGATCGTCATCAATGTGATTTGATGGGCCTGATAATCACATACAATTAATAAAAAAAAACCTAGTGTTGGTGAGAGGAGGATCAGCGACAAAAAGGAAAAGATAAATCACGGTTCCATCTGCGTTTTGAAATCGACCTGTGCGCTGGACTTGTCGAAAATAGCAGAGTTGGACAAAAAGGCTGGCTCCAGGAGCATTTTCTAGGTTGTGGTTTATAGGCTTCGTTTTTATATTTAGCCGATGAGAAAAGTTCATGAAGACAAAAAAAAGGGAAATATGAATTTAAAAGTGATTAATAAATGAAAAAATTATAAAAAAAAGAAAAATAGGAAAGCTGAAAGAAAGAAATGTCAACTCAGCTTTTGTATTTTTTTTTTTCTTCAGGATAATTAATATATATATAACGTAACATTTAATTTCCTTTTCATCAGTGACACTGACGATATCGCAGAGTATAGAATTTTCATTATATATAATATTCCATAAAAAATTTAACTGTTCCCTAATTTTAAAAAAATTTCTTTTCCCCCCGCAACTTCAAATCCTATATCCTACTACGAGAAATCTTGCTGCCATGCAAATACATTTTAGAGCCTGAGAAATGTTTGTGCTATTCTTCAAAAACATGCTCAAAACCATTCAATTTGAATATTTTTGACGGAAAGCATTCAAGTACACCCTAAATTTCTCGTAGCAATACATGATTATCAAAGCAAAGCCACACAGAAAAAAGAAAAAAAAATACAGAGATAGAGACAGGGCACAATATTTACAAATAAGATCAAGGAACTGTAAGGTGACCAGCATGTCCCATAGATTTCCATGACGATTCCAGCCTCAACAAGTGCAATTTCTCAACAAAGGGTTCTAGGATTTCTGCCTCTTCTTCTGGAGCAAAGGCCATACAGATACTTAGCTCTTGCACTGCCTCTCCATATTCCCTGACATTTGCCAAATACTTCCAGTCAATACAATAATGAACTCAGACATAGTTTTGAAACACGAAAAACACTTAAAAACTTCACCTGTTATAGTATAACATCATGCCATGATCTCTTCTCAAAGCCCAATTATGCGGCTGCAAGATCAGCAATCTTTCCGAAGCCATGATGGCCAGCCTGTAAACCAAACTATAAGTTAGTATGGTATCAATATAACAAGTTACTATGTGAAATCATAATTGCCTGAGAATTACAATGCTGAATAAAAAATTGCTAAACTAAACTTGTGCATACCAACTTAGCACCAAGTTTTGGCAGAAATTCAAACTCTTCAACTACAAACTGTAACTTACGCAGCACAAAAATAGAAAATGTGTGCAAAAGTAACATTTTACATGTCCTGAACCTAGCCAATATGTACACATGTAAAAAGGTGATTGCCAAATTTCTAGTGACATTGGATAAGCTCATAGTACGAAAGACAGCCTCCATGGGAAAAAGTAAACAATTAGTGCAACTAAGTGTTCTGGAAATTTTTTCCAACAAACATGAGCCAACAGCAGAATCAAGATTTCAACATATATCATCTGACAAAGGAACAAACCAGGCCTTATTAACTTCATTACATCACAGAATACTCTGTAAACAATTGAAGTAACTAAACAAAAAATCAAAAAGAACTAGCGGATTGGATGGTGAAATTTGGCAGTTATGAGCTCAGCCTTCCTATGAAGTAATGTTCTATAGATATTTCTTGGTAACTAGAATTTTTACACTGGTTACAGCAAGCAAAAATGGAATCCATATGTGGGATTCATGGGTTCCAACAGTGCCTGTCATTCCAGGTCTCACTCTCTGCTTGTCACTGCTTAACTGGTCCTCTCCCTCTTTACTTTTTTTGGTTAAAAATTGTCTTTGCTTCTTGACTTGACCAATCAGTTTCGAACTCACTTTAAGAACAGGAGATCTTTTCTAAAAGAAACCCATTTTCCATTTCCAAATTTTCAGAAAGTACAGAAACTGGCCCGAAAAATTTTCAGCCCATCTCAGACACTTTCTGCATCCGAAACATCTTAGAACCTGGAAATGAGATAGGGTTGTCGTTTCCATGCATCCTAGCTGTCCAATATACCCATCAAGAAACTTGCTAACCCACCGCATAAAAGAAAACAAAAATTCTGCCTACTGAAAGCATCACTAGTGCTCTCCATACCACTAGAATATCCAAAAGAACAAAAGCACATCATTATGGCTGGTAAACAACTATGTGTACATCCCTATGAATCTTGATTAGAAGACAAAAGCAGGCATAAGCACATGTTCAGACAAGAAATCAAATCAAACAACACATAAGATTGAAAACACGTGCATATAAAAACAAATAGAGCAAACATAAGCACATGTTCAGACATGAAATACTGCAAAATCCATGCATATTAGACAAAAAAACACACAGATTCTAGCTTTGCCTCATAAGCCTACAACTCCATAATAAAAAACCAGTCGGTGGTTTATAATCACATTGATTAAGGATGTCATCTATATCTTTTGCAGATGAAATCATCTAATTCTCCAAATAAAGAGTAATGGTAATGGAACAAAAAAAAATCATGGTGCTTCAACTGAAAAACTATTTAATATGCATAGAATAAAACTCCTCTAGAAAGAAAATTGACTGATACAGTGTCTCTGCTCATAGACTTTTCCATATTTAATTAAAGTGAAGGGGAAAAATTGACTAGCAACTGTTATGTCCAGGGTCTTTTTTAGTATGGCATCAACGACTAGCAACAATCAGTAAACATACAACTCTGATTTGCAGAAACTGCAAAATTGTTAGGACAAGGGAAATCACTATTACAACTGAATTAAACGTCAAATCAACCGAACCCCTCTATTCCTTTGTCAACTAGCACAATGTCCTGAGCAGTGAGCACAAACTTTGGGGGAGAAGGAGTTGAATTAAGTGACCAATATACTCCTAAAATAAAGTAAAGTAAGATGGGCAAGGATGATTTAGCATCCGAATAGCTTAAAGAATACCTAAATAAAAATATAAAACAAAATGAATAAAAAGGATCCATAAAACCATCTCAATTAGTGGAGTTATAAAATGAGTTTGTATGCATAATATGCTCGAGTAAGAGTGTAGTTCACCACATATCATCATAAGCAGCAGCTTGCAAATGCAAGACCTAATGCCTGCAAGAATATTGAGGGAAATAGAAATATTTGCTCGTGCAACAGAGAGAGATACAGACTTTACCTAAGATCTTGTGGCCGTAGCAAAGGAACTGTGGAACTATGGATCATGTTATGTTTCTCATCAGCAACATGAACATGCCTAAGTGGAGATGTCAGCATCAATCCGTGATTTGATCTCGAAGCACGTTTCCAATGAAGTCTCTGCAAATTTTAAACTTTCATTCATTGTTAGATACGAAATCAAGAAAGTACAGTAAAAAAATCCCAAACAACTAATATTGATAGGAGTAACCCAAAAACATCTGCAAAGGTTAGAACTTACAATCAAATTGGCCAAAGAAATCCCAATAATGTCTCGCTTTGTAGCTATCTCAAGCCCCAAAAGCGAGTTGCTAGTCAAATCTGATGCCTTTGATCTAGGATCTTCCACACACCTTCCATTGACAATTGCAAACAAGCTGTGCCCTGAAGTCACCTTGAAGAGCTCCTACAGAAAGAAAAGGAACTTCTAATTCTTCAGAAGATATGGGCTTTCCAAAAGGGCAGCAAAGAACTGTGAAAGAAATCAGTGATGCATAATATTTTAATAAAAATGAGCATGCAAAATTTAAGCACCTCTAGGTTCCCGGTTTGGGGCCATATCAAAAAATCCTCCCCAACTCGAGATCCCACAATGGTCAAACTGAGTCTTCTACAAACTTCAATGTAAATTATGCTAAGCAAAATTGCTGAGAGAAAGGCAATAATATCATCAGGTGGCAGCAAAAAAATATATTGAAGTACGCCAACATTATAGTACAAGCATAAAGCAAACAGCTATATATGTATAAAGAGAAACATAATGAAATTTACCACTGCCACATCCAGTACTGAGTACGGTGTGTAAGTATGAATACTTAGAGTCTACAACAACAGGTGACCTTTTGAAGCCTCTTAACTCAAAAAGAACTACATTTACAGCATCCAACACTTCAACAAAATGGCAGCCTATATCTCTTGAAACCAGCTCTGCTTCAACTTCTCTGGCAATGGCATCCAGCTCACTCAGCCATCTAGTTATGTTCTTTCCAGCCAAAGGCATTTGCTCCACACAATCCCACTCCTGTTCGTCCACTGGGGCTGATGCAGTTCTCCTTTCATTTATGAGCGAGCGTGCATCCATCTCTCTATTAAAAGCAAGAAATGCCTCATCCTCTGCTGCAATATACAGCAAAGCCTGCACCAAGGGACAAAAATGGTGGAATAAAA
Source organism: Jatropha multifida (assembly GCA_948099535.1). Taxonomy (NCBI): domain Eukaryota; kingdom Viridiplantae; phylum Streptophyta; class Magnoliopsida; order Malpighiales; family Euphorbiaceae; genus Jatropha; species Jatropha multifida. The sequence continues at coordinate 3,998 of CANUEX010176190.1, read as the reverse complement.
CTATAATGCAACAACTTGCACTTGTGATCATGAATATGAATATGTAACAAGTGGCATTCAAGATGCCTTTTCAGGATACCTATTCCAAAAGAAGATTAAAAGAAAAACCAAAAACAGAAAAGGAAATAAAAAAGGTGACAAAAAATCATGCTGCAACAAGAAAGACAGGACATTCATATACCTTTGCAAGAGAGACGTCTTTGTCCTTCGATTGAAAGGAGATTTCCTTAGTGAACTTTTCCCTTGCAGACTTGACAACCTGGTAAATGTTTGACAAGGTTGAGAACGAGTTGAAAATAGATAAAAAAAAACTAAATGAACAAAATTAAAATTCAGAGATAGAAAGTGGGTATTGGGGGGATAAAATAGATAAGATATTTAGTTGAAAGAAACAAAGGGGAAAAAAGGCAATCATTGGTAATACAAATATAAACCTCCTGATAAATATTGAGGCGGGAGTCATCCCTGGTGATCTGATTGGTAGAAAGAGAGGAAGCTGAAGCTGAAACTGAAACAATAGCAGTCCCATTCCTAGTCCATGGGAAAAGGGTCCTTCTCCTTCTCATCCACATCCAACGTTGATCATGATCATACCTGATGATCATCATCATCTTGTAAACAATACACGGATATTTGGGTTTTCACTACCACAAAAATCCTTTCCTCCATCCCTCTAAGAACTCATATAGTACTAATATTCAACACGCATTAAAAATTCAATAATAACACGCACTAACCCAACTATAGATGCCCACAATAAAAATTAAAAGAAATATTACTTAAGAGAAAGGGATTGATAAAAGATTACCTGATGGGTCGAAGATCGGTAGGAATTTCTGACCTGCTGACAGTTGAAGCAGCAGTAGAAGCCATTAACGGATTACAGAACAAAAAGGTCATCTTTTGTGCTTATTAGTTCATCTATTAGAGAGAGAAAGAGAGAGCGCGATGAAGTGCTTCAAAGAAAACAATGTGATACGGGCTTGGCTGTCTATACTAGAATAAATCATACAACTGTAGAGAGAGAAAGAGAGAAATTAAAGAAAAATCAAAAAAGCAGTAGCAAATTTGGAGGCGAAGAAGTTGAAAGTAGATTTCATGGAGCTGGGCTCTGGAAATTCACTTCCAAAAGACAAAGCGTGGAAGGAAGATGATGATGATGATGATGATGATTTTACTTGAAAGCAACAATCAGAAAACCCAACTGAAGAAAAAGAATAAGAAATACAAGAAGCAAAAGAAAACAAGCAATTGTTAATCAGGAACACACAAGATTTGATCCCAAAATCCATAATCCTACTACAACAACTAGTCTTATGGGTGAATAATTGGTAATAGTGCATTAATTGATGCTACCAAAACAATCTATAATCTTCTTCTTCTTCTTCTTCTAGTTGTTGTGATTGATGGGTTCTTGGTAGCCTACCTAGAAGGTCGTAGATTTGATCTTCTTTCTTGTTTTTGTTTCTACAGAAGCAGAAGAAAGCAAGAAGAAGATAATGAGAGAAAAAAAGAAAGTTGGGTGCCACTCTGAGAGCATACTGTAAACTATTTATGTCCCTAATTATTTAAAAATACAAAAAGGAAAATTAAATCTACCTATATCCTCTCTCTCCTCCTAAAATGGTATGTTGGTCACTCCCAGTTTATAATTGCATAGGCTATGGAGAGAGGCAGAGAAGACGGTAAGTCGTGGTATCAAAATTTATTAGATTTTGGAATTTGGAATTTTGGAATCAAGTTATGGGTATTCTTAGTGAGAATTATTAATATTTATTTATTTTATTTTTTGGTAAAAAAGAGAGAGCATATTTGTTTTATTTGTGAGAACTTTTTCAACTGTGGCTTGCTTGACCCTTTTTCTTCTTAATATATTATTTACAAGAGAGAAAAAAATGTGTAAGAAATTTCATTTTTTTTCAACTACTAACATTAAAATATTCATCATAATTTTTTTTCTGAAAGGATTTTCCTCATAAAATTCAAATCTTGCAAAAAAAAACAATGAGCATCAGTCATCAGTGTACTATTTTTATGATGATGTGATTACAATATTTAAATATGTCAAGAGAAAACCAAATTTTATTTTTCAACCAGCCTTTAATTTAATTAGTAGGTTTGGTATTTTTTTTGTTTTTAAATATTTAAAGAGGGGTATTAAAACTCAAATCCGATTCCAGTCATTTCATGCTTTGATATAAATATTAACTGTCCCTGTATATTTCAAATTATTTTTTTTATCGGCAGATAATTTTTTATTTTTTTTAAATTTTTTTTGGTTTGTCAATTTATTTATTGGTGAAAGAATTCTCTTTTCTATTTTTTTCAAAAAAAAAATTGTTTCCAAAAATATTTTGCACAAAATAAAATAAGCATCTTATCCAACATAAAAGAAAAATGTGAATCGCTTCAGCTTTTTTTTCTTTTTAAAGAAATGTCCAATGAAAAAAGCGAGATAAATATTGTTGGAATTAGATAAAAACGGAAATATGTATATTTTTTCCAAAAATAAATTTATGATTTCAATAAAAATTATTTTACTCTAATTATGAATTGCGTTGAATCGATAATATAAATTAGACATGTAAAAAGCGCTATTACATGCATTAAATCCATGCATCCAAAAGGATTTTAACCGTTATTTTGCACAAGCCGAATTAGGCTGTATGTGCTGATGGGATCCATAGACAGAAAAAGTTACCTTACACTATCTTGGATGCTCTAGAAATAGCTTAAGCAGTCAACTCCTCTTCTTTTAACAGATTTATTATTATTATTATTGTCTCAAAAAATAATGTATATCTTTTAATTTTTATTTTATTATTTCAAAGGAGATTAAATATTTTTTTAATATATTAAAAAGTAATTTTTTGAAATTAATATTAAAAGATAATTGAATTATGATTTGCATTTATAAAAAAAATAATAATTTGATGGGTGAAAGAAAAATGGGAGAGAGAGAGCTGGGGGATAAGGTTACGCAATAAGGTGTGAGTGGTGGCCTAGTGGGTAGCGTCCGGCTCTGGCTTCGCGCGCTCGGACAGTCCCACTTTGCTATCCTATCGCAATGGGATGGGACACGCTCATCTCAAAATAATCAAATTTAAAATTAAAAAAAAAAGGAGGAAATGGATGACGATAAGGATTCCAGAAAATGATTATTATAATGTAACCCCACCACCTGACGTCGATTCACACACTCACTCTTTTATTATTCCTGAATGGCCCAATCTCTTCTTCTCGTTCTTCCTTCCTCTCAGTGGCCAATACATTAGGAATTCCACTGTGTCTTTTCTTTTCTTTTCATCATTGTTTCAAGGAGAGTAAATGAGTCAAGCCCACCTGAAATCCAACATGTTCGGCTTAAAGTTAAACAAGTTTGAAAATTTACGAGCTCCACTTTAAGATGGAATTCTAACTCTAAAAACTTTAAATTCGAATTCGATTCAAGATTAAAAATTCGATTAATCTAAAATAATATTATATATATATAAGTTCGATAAGATTAAATGATCTTTTGAGTAGAATATTATTAAATTTGAATTCGGTTTGATTATTGAATAAATAGGCTCATGCTCGAGTTCGATTTTTGAATTTTTTTTTAAGCCGAACTTGAATAGCTCACAAGCCGGCTCAACGCATTTACACCCTTAATTATTTCATTACATTTTTATTTTTATCTTTTGATATTTTGATTCTAATAGACAAATTAAAATTGTGACGTTGGATTATGTAAAGAGAAAGTAAAAGATTATACCAATATATTGCTAATGTATTTATGTAGGGAGGTCAATCCTTTCATAAAATTATTCATAATTATGGGAAATGAACTTAATCCTAGCAAAAGTCATTATACCTTCTGAAATAACCTATTAATTTATTTTTAAAAGAATTTTTATTTAAAATTTAATTGTAAATTTTCACCAATGAGAATTGACGAAAAATAATATTTTATGCCGCGAACCGAATCGAAAACTGAATTTAAATAGTCTAACTCA
>CANUEX010176045.1:0-49515 GCA_948099535.1 Jatropha multifida | reverse complement strand
TTGAATAAAATAAGGCCCTGTGATAGTTTGAGTCATTAAAAATATAATGGGCCAACTTGTAGAATATTTTCATGTAATTATGGTGTTGAAATCAGAGATTAAGCTTACTACGGGCCTCGGGGGCCTTAAGCTTACCCAGGTACTAGTGCCGGTCTGGCCCACGGTTTTGAATTATGACATAGATTATGACATATTGGCACCCAACAATAGTATTAAAATTATTATTTAAACGTTTAAGGTGTAAAATAATATATTGATAATTGAAATTATTTTTGAATCAATTCATGTGCTGAGATTCCGTGTCTCAACGGAAGTCAAATTTGGTGTTTTAGATCTGTTCTTCAATTAAATTTGATTTAATGAAATTAAAAAAAAAAAGCTTTTGGAAATTTTTGATGAAGAACACACAAGTTGCTCACCGATCGTCGCGAGCCATGAGCCGCCAGCGGTAGCACTACGTTCGGCTCGTCTGGACGCGCCCCGCCACCCTGCGAGCACTGCGGTGATGGCGTGGTGAAGCTGGAATGGGTTCTGCATTTTTCAATTTATATTAAAAAAAAATTTGAAACTGGTTTTCCAGTGAAGTCCGCCTCCTCTTGGACGGACCAGTGGTCTTCCTACTCTTCCGACCATCGTGCGACTTGCGTAGAGCCTTAGCACGGCCGGTGGCAACGCTAGCCATGGCTGAAGCTTTGTTCAGCAGCGCTAAAGGTCTGTTGACCAAAAACAGTTTGATTTGTTCTCGATTGGTGTTTGGCAAGATGAAGCGAAATTTCTTCTTGGCCCCTACATGTTTTTTAATTTTTCAAATGGGTTTAAAACTGTTTTTAATTTGTTTCAATTTAGTCCTGAAGTTAGTTTTAATTGGTTATTTTTAATCAATTTGGAATTAATTAAATTTTGAGTGCCATTTGAATTAATTGTCAGTGGCTAAAACTGATTAGAACATTTTCTGATTTTGTTAAAAAAGAAAATTAAAATAATTTAATTTGTAATAAAATTATTTTGTGAATTTATTTCTAATTGGATTAGAGAATAAATTAAATTGTTTATTAATTCTAATATGATTAGAATTAGTAAATTGATTTATAAAATAATTTTACAATTTCTAAAATTAGTTTTAATAAGATTTGATATATGAATAAAATTATTCTATTCATAAATTGATTTTGAAAAATATCAAAATCAAAATTTTAATTTTTAAAATTTTATTTTCAGCACATGAGACTAATAATTAATATATATTTATATTAGATAATATTTAAATTCATTAATATGATTATTATGCATGATGGGTGATTATGGATATTAGAATAGACATGTATAATTGACTTTTATATTTGGTTGAATGATTGATGTAATTTTAAATAGAGTCGGCGCATCCTGATCCTCTCTTATTTTGGATTGTAAAAATTTCTTATTTATTTTATTTAATTATATAATAGTTAGATAATTAGAATATGTAAATATAATATTATTTTGTAATCTAAAAAGAAAAAGGAGAATTGAAGAATCCAAGTCAATGGGCTATTACTGGGCCTTATGAAGATCTAAGAAACTACTGCCTAGGATTTTTTACCATCTAATTTTCTTAATGGCCTAAGGAAATTAGTTTTAGAAATGTTTATAATCATTCAATTAGAATGACATGTTAAGGGTGTATGTTATGTATGTATGATATATGATATGCCATCATGCCAAATCATGAGACCTGTAATTAAAATTTAATTAATAAATCCCTTATTAAATTTTAAGTATATATTAGGAATATGATTGATTGTCACCGTTGTTATAGCATGAAAACCAGAGCTCCCTTACAATTTGACTTGTTAGGCAAATCCAAGGTTGGTTGTAACCGAACATGTTTAATGTTATCAAATAAATTGAACAATGGTTTTACTAACTAATTTATTTGATTTAGATGAGCAAACTCATGATCAGATAAGATTAGAGCAAAGGTTAAGCGAAATGTAATTGATATATTTAGATAAAGAGTTGTCACATAATTGATCTAAGAGTCACATAGAGATGTGATTATAAGCAATGTTATCTACCTAAATCAATTCAATATAACTTGTTAGGAAAACCCAAGGTTATTTGGGTTAATTGGGATCTTAGCCTACTAGGAAATCTAAACGCTGGATTTTCCGAATTAATAGAAAGGATTACTAATTTAAATAAAATAGTGAGAGACCTAAATTAAAATTAAAGTCCTTATTTAATTTAGTATTGCATGAAATTAATACTTTATATCTCCATATTTGTAGATCAATTATCACCATGAGCAATAACCTATGACTGCATAGCATGCTTAACGCTAAGAAATTGACATGACTAAAATTTATTGACTGGCATCGCAATCTGAGAATTATTCTCAAGCAAAAAAAGAGGTTATATGTCATTGATAAGAATAAACCTGACAATCCCACTGATGATACTACTGAAGAAGAAAGGAATAACTTCAAGCGTCATACTGATAATGATAAGCAGGTGGCATGTGTGATGTTAGGCAGCATGAGTTCTGAACTTCAAAAGCAATATGAGAATATGGATTCTCACACCATTATCTTGCATCTAAGGGAGCTGTTTGACTCCCAGGATAGGTTTAAGAAGTATGAGACTTATAAGGAATTGTTCCACTATAAAATGGTAGAAGGCTCTTTAGTTTGAGCTCACGTTCTAAAGATGATTTGCAATATTGAAAAATTAGGCCAATTGGGCATTGCCATGGACCATGAGCTGAGTATTGACTTAGTCTTACAATCCTTGCCACCCAGCTATTCACATTTTATTTTGAATTTTAATATGAACAAGCTAGATGCTTCCTTACCTGGGGTACTTGGTATGCTTACTACTGTTGAAGGAGCACTTCAGAAGGATACTGCTCCTATACTTATAGTTCAGTCTTTTAAGGATAAGAAAAAGCCCAAGAAGAAGAAAAATAAGAAGAAGGCATTGAAGCCCAATGGAGGTGTAACTAAAGAAAAGGGAACCTACCACTAATGTGGCAAAGATGGTCACTGAAGGAAGAACTATAGGGATTATCTTGCGATTGTGAAAGCACAGAAGCTTGCAGAAGCTATTGCTTTAGGTATGTTTATGGTTGAAATTAATCATTCTATTTTTAGTTCCTAGGTATTGGATACCTAATATGATTGTATATTAATAATTTGCAGGAATTAAAGAAAAATAAAAAATTGAGGAAAGATGGACCTACGTGTAGCCTATGGAGCGAAGATTACTGCATTAGCTATAGGAACATATTTAGGCTTAATATTAGAATTAAATAATTTTTATTTATTTCAGTACTTAGTAGAAACATTGTTTCAATTTCATATTAGGTTTTGAATATTGGATTCAAATTTTGTTATTGAGAACAATGGTTGTTCTTTTTATAATAATAATAATTATAATCTTATGAAACTGAAATTAATATAGATGATTTCTATAATATTTCTATTGATAAATTCCTCATCAATATAAATAGCAAGAAATCTAATATAGACAATAATTATCATATCTTTGGCATTATAGACTTGGTCACATTAATAAAACAAGAATCACTAAGTTATGTAGAGAACGTTACTTTGAACCTTTTTTATTATGAATCATATGAAACTTGTGAATCCTGATTAATGCATAAAATGATTAAAACACCCTTTGTGTGAAAATGTGAAAGGTCAAAAGATTATTAGACATAATACATTTAGATGTATGAAGACAATTATTGGCTGGCCATAAGTAGATATGGATGTTTTATTATGTTTACTAATGATTGTACTACATATGGTTGTGTGAATATATATAATAAAGCATAAATCTAAATTTTTGAAAAAGTTCAAAGAATTCAAAAATGAAGTTGAGAAGCTAGCTAAAGTATTAAAACACTTTGATAAGATCAAGGCGAAAAATACTTAAGTTAAGCGTTTTGAGATTATCTATTATAAAATATGAATTGTACATTATTAGATATGGTATGATTCATGATTAGTCTTGTAGAATTACCTTCATTCTTTTTAAGGATGAGCTTTAATAATGTGATATACCTTCTAAATAGAGTTCTACCCAAATCTATTGATAAGATTCCATATAAGATGTGGGTCAACACGCTTATGTGAAGCATATGGGATCTGATAAGCTATGAGCTGAACTAGATAGAAGTAAGTTTGTGGGATATCCAAAAGAAATTATTGGATATTATTTTAAACCATCCTGTTGAGAGAAAAATGTTCATCTCAAGACATTCTACCTTTCTTAAAAGGATATTTATCTTTAAAGGAAGCAATGGGAGCTAGGTAGAACTTAAAACGTTCAAGAACCTCAAACATACATTAAAGATGGAACTAGAACAAAAGATTATTACATTAGATGGACAGTCAAAATACATTGTTTAAAGAATCACTGCGTAAATCTATTAGGATGAGCTATACTCCTACAAATATTAGACCTTCTTGTGGAGACTTGAACCTAACAAATATAAAAGAGAAATGTTTGACATTTTACTTGCAATTGCAGCATAATTGTAATTATGAAATTTTTCATATTGATGTCAAAACCACATTCTTATATAGCAAATCTAACGATTTTTAAATCAAAAGAATAACCCAATATAGTATGTAGATTGCAAAAGTCCATTGGTAGACTTAAGAAAGCCTTTATAGAATAAGAACATCCATTTTAATAAAATTATCAAAAAAGTTTGATTACATTAAAATGTGGATGATCTTTATGTGTATAAGAAGGTTAGTCAGAGTGGAATGATGTTTCTTAGTTTGTATGTTGATAACATATTAAGTGAGAAATAACATTCTACTATTTTAAAAGTTTGGTCATCCAAGAATGTCTCCATTAGAGAAGAGGCTCATATACTTGCTATTAAAATCTATATAGATAAATTTGATAGGCTGATAGGATTATCTAATTCCACATATGTTGACAAAGTGTTAAAATAATTTAGCATGGAGAAATCCAAAAGAGGATACCTGCCTGTGTATTAATTTGATTCAGATGAAAGTCACTAGGCTGTTGTTAAAACTATTCTTAAATATCTAAAATATGTAAGGATAGTTTTCAGTTATGGAGAAATAATGAATTAAGAGTTCACAGATACATTGATGCCATTGGATAAAACACATGAATAATTGGTTTTAATGCAAGTGGGAGATTGTTAGCTATATGCCCTATAGCCAATGTGATTAGTTATATTTTGAAAATAATATTTTATGTAATAAATATTTGATTACTAATAAAAGACATTTATTTATCTTTTATATTCTATTGATTGAATCTTAATATAAAGTCCATGAGACAATACTGCTTCACAAAATAAATTATAATGTGGTTATAATTATGAGTGTTATATTTGCATTAAAGCAATGTCTCCAAATATTCTTGGTCGATGTTCCCCTCATTATTGGACAATAATTAGAGCTATTGAGACTGGTATCTATTATGTTCTTTCCTTAGGGAAGCAATTTTTCTTATAAGTTGAGATATAGATGATATCTAGAACTAATATGTAGGTGCTTGTTATCTAAACAAGTCTATTGAATTGACCTGCATGAGAATTTGTTGACCATGATTTCAGCACCAAGCTCTAGAAAATTTTGTCATGGTTCCAACAGCATGAGAATCAGCTCAATCGGACATCATTTGGTCCTCAAACGGACTCTCAAAACCCTGAAAACCCAAAAACCAAAGGGGAGGGGCATCCTGGTAATTTGCACTGATCGGCGTCGGCCAGCTCAGCGGGGGTGCCGTTCAGGTTGCCGCTGGAACTCTCCGCCAATGCTAAAAAAGAGATTTTCGATGCCGTTTTTTGGGTGGCTGGCGTCGACCAGGCTAGCTTAGCCACTCCTTTTGCCTATAAAAGGCACACTCTAAAAATTCGATCCTTTTAACTTTCACTTACACTTTGACCTTTCTTAGGCCAAAGCTACTAGTTAGGTGATTAATTATTAATCAAATCTAGCGGTTGATTAATAATTTATCATTTAATAATATTATATAAGACTAATATACGGATCCTCGCGCCCTACCTTAGCTTATATTGGAGGAAGACTCAACCTCCTTGGTTGAAAACACACCGTGGAGCTCCAATTAGGCTGCGTCACGAGGGTACAATTACTCAACTCAAACTTTGTCAATTAAGCCTAGTCCATCCAGCACCTTATCAATTGTCAAGCCCGGTCCGTCTGGCAAACTAAGCTCGATCCATCTAGCAAAAAAACAAAACTAGCTTTTAAACAAAGTCCAAAATCAGCTGGCACACCAATAATCCCACTCTAAGAGTGGCACCTTCAAAACCCTACCATCTTGTCGATGGTAGAACTTCATGTGCCCTGATCCTCATACAAATGAGGTATGAAGGCATACATATGGATTTTAGACTAAGTGGCAGGCCCTCAACTGAACTGACCGGTCGGAACTTAGGGGAATGTATTGCACGACCTAGAAATCCTTAATAACGAGGCTAGAGTCGGGCTTCCCTTTGAAATACACACTTTTACTACAACTGCTTACTTTTAATGCACTATATTTCTGATATTGACATGCATTATGAGTATGCCCATGCATTAAGAATCTGACAGTCATGTAAAAACGATAATTTTGATTTTCAATTAGAACCCAAACGTCTGATCCATGCAATGAAATCGAAAACCTAGTCCCCGACCATAACGATTTGAGGCTAGTACATTTTATCCATTATGACACACAATAAAGGAGTCAATCACGGGGTTTTTAGCTTATATTTTTCCTTAAAATAAAAACAAAATAAGGTGGTGACTCTCACACACCATGCACAGTCAAAACGCTCTAGAGAGCCAACTGGACATCACTTAAGCACTAAACAGAGCTATAAAACTGATAAAATTGGTAATCAAATTAATTAATCAGACAACCTAGCAACATACAGGGCTAACCTAAAATTGAATTGGGAAAGGACTGCAATAAGGCTTTGACTAGTCTCGGCATTTTCTAATTTTTTTCGTGACGAACCGACCAATGGATCGTCCAGACAGATCGTCGCCACAGTGGGTAGGTTTCGGATCGCTAGGTTGGCAACTTCGATGGGGACCTCAAACATTTTTCAAACTAAAAAATGTAATAAGAGGACTACCAAGTAGGTTTCGGATCTCTAGTTTGGGTTCAAATTGAAAATCACCTAGCATACATAAAGATGCATCATTTGGTATCTCTTCTCGTCATTAGAATTAAGCAAACCGAGTTACTATTATCACTTTAGGGTAATCTTCCTTATAGCTGTCCCAGGTCGAGAAAGCTGCTCACTCATCCAGCGCACCTCTGTTCCTTATGGTGGGTAAAGGGTTTGGCGTACCAATTGTTTCATTTGATACGACATGGTCAAATGATGAGGTATATACCAACTCTAGTGGATGGGACCCTCAAACTAATCCACCAAAAGCATATAATGACCCTAGATCCGATCCTTAGGATTATATACACCCTACATCATGAAACCATTTTGGCATAACATTCATGCATTCACACATTACATGTTATGGACCAAGAGACTGCACAGTAGTAACCTTAACACTAATCCAATGGTCAACCCAAACACCAATCTAGTGGTCAACACAAACACCCATCCAGTGGTCAGCCCATACACCAACTAGCGGTAACCTAAACTCCAACTAGTGGTATCCCAAACCTAAACATTGGTAACCTAAACTCCAATCCAATGGTCAACCCAAACACTAATCCAGTGGTTAACACAAACACCAATCTAGTAGTCAACCCATACACCATCCTATGTTCACCTCAACAATAAACAGTGGTAAACCTAAACATTAATCCCTTCTAGAGAAAATATATTTGACCTATCACAAAGGCCTCAAACTAGACCTAAGCACCTCATACTACCAAAGCCTCAAATTTGACTTGAGCACATAAAATTACCAAAGCCTTAAACTAGAACTAAGCACCTTAAACTGCCAAAGCCTCAAATCTGACCTGAGCACAACAAATCATAAAAGCCTTAAACTAGAGCTGAGCACCTCAGACTACCAAAGCCTTAAATCAGACCTAAGCACTTCCATCTCCCATCCTTAGGGAAATGCTTAAGTCATGCCCTCAAATCTTGGCTCGCGCATTACTTCCAACTTCACCAAAATCCTTAAAACTAACATGAATGCCCTAAACTACCAAAAGCCTCAAAACCTAACCTGAGCACCTCAAACACCAAAAGTCTCAAAACAGACTTGAGCCCTTTAAAGCCTTAAATCAGACCTAAGCACTTCCATCTCCTATCCTGGGGGCAATGCCCGAGTCATGCCCTCAAATCTTAGCTCGCGCATTGCTTCCAACTTCACCAAAAGCCTCAAACTTGACTTGAGCGCCGTAAACTACCAAAAGCCTCAAAACCTAACCTGAGAACCTCAAACACCAAAAGCCTAAAAAAAGACCTGATCCCTTTAAAGCCTTAAATCAGACCTAAGCACTTCCATCTCCCATCCTAGGGGAAATGCCCGAGTCATGCCCTTAAATGTTAGCTCGTGCATTGCTTCCAACTTCACCAAAAGCCTTAAACCTGACCTGAGCGCCCTAAACTACCAAAAGCCTCAAGGCCTTACCAAAGCACCTCAAATACCAAAAACCTCAAAACAGACCTGAGCCCCTTAAGACCTTAAATCAGACCTAAGCATTTCCATCTCCCATCCTAGGGGCAATGCCCCAGTCGTGCCATCAAATCTTAGCTCGTGCATTACTTCCAACTTCACTAAAAGCCTCAAACCTGACCTAAACACCCTAAACTACCAAAAGCCTCAAAATTTGACTTGAGCACAACCCTATAAACTTCTACAACAGATGGTACTGATGCCCTTCTTTATTTTCTTCTACCAAAGAACGACAACAATAATGGCTCTACCTAGTGATTTCAGAGCATTGATGGAAGAGATGCTCTAAGAATAAGAGACCCATTTCTAGACAATGCTAACAGAGCAGAATTCTTCTCTTCAGAATACCATTACTGCCTATAGAGAGACTATTTTGGGGGAATTCAGGACCTTGATAATTGCCAGTCAGAATGGCAATACTCCTCCCAACTAGACTGGGGGATCTAATGAACAACCTACTATTTCACCCTATGGCGATCAAACTTCTTGATGGTCGGTTCTTAATATAGGGGCTACATCCAACGCTACTGCCACCTCGAGTTAGACAGGGGATGATTCTGCTTCTCCAAAAGTTAGGAAGATGATGGAGAAGATGGATTCCTTTGAGAAGTTTCTGGAAAAATATCAAGAAGTATGAAGACTTGATTAATGTAGACTCTCTCCCTCTTTTTCCATAAGCCAGGCTGCTTGCCAAGTTTAAGATGCTCACCATGGACAAGTTTAATGGCACCATATGCCCCAAAACTCACCTAAAAATGTATGTGGGTGCCCTCACTCTTGGTATGAACAATGAGCTCCTGGCTCAACTCGTCGAGCAATCCCTCACCGGTGCTACCATTCGCTGATTTGTTGCTCTAGACAAGACCAAGAAGAAGACTTGGGATGAGATATGTAATGCCTTCAACCAGCAGTACCACTATAATGTGGAGGTTGACATTACTAGGAGAGACTTGGAGACTACCAAGAAGGAGCCCGAGAATCCTTCTCTTCCTTTCTTAAAAGATGGAGAGGCAAAGCTGCCCAGATCCTCAATCATCCCTCAGAATAGGAACAGATTGACATTATAATCAAGAACCCACTCCCCTATTATTAGAGTCACCTCAGCACTCAATACCTTCTAAACTTCCAAGCTCTCATTGCCACTGATACTAAAATTGAGGACTTGATCCAGTCAAGCCAGATTAAAGAGGATTAAACTTCTTCCTCTAGATATAAGGAGCTGCATACCACCTATTGCGCAGTTCCTCCCCCTCAGAAAGGCGGTGAGGTGGCCAATCTAACCGACCAGAGACAATAACCTCCTCCTCCACCAAGACCAGTTCCTCGACCAGATAGATGCAAGTTCACGGATCTTGGGGTTCCCCTCTCATTTATCTTCTAGAAGGTTGTGCATGATAAGTTGATACAGCCCCTAGAACCCAGAACCTTACCAAATCTAGTTCCAAAATGCTACAACCTTAACTCCTTTTGCTCTTTCCATCAAGGACTTGGGCACAAGACTGATGACTGCAAAACCCTGAGACATAAGATCCAGGACTTGGAGAGTGGACAAATACTCCTTATTTGACCCAGACCAAACATAAACACTAACCCACCAAGATCCAGGCTCTAACTTGGCCTCCCTAATCTACCTAATCATGGACAACTCATTCTACGTCATAGACCTGAATGATGTGCTTGAGGAAATCAATGCCATCACCTAGAGTGGGAGACAATACTCATCTCCTCCTCTTGAAGCTTTACCCAATCTAGCCACCTTGGTGAAAGACATGCCCAATTCAAGCTCTGGACCCCAACTTGAGAATTTAGTTTTAGAATAGATAAAGAAAACCAAGGCCAACATTTCTATATGGGGGTTGATTTAGTCTTCCTTCATACACTACCAAGCTCTAGTCAAGGTGATGAGTCAGTGTCAAATAACTGCTTATATCACTTCAGAAGCTTTGATGGCTTCCATCACAAGAAACCCTCTAGCAACAACCCTCTATTTTTTAGATAATGAGATCCCTACTGTTGGAGATCACAACCATGCTCTCTATGTCACAATCCAAGCCAAGGGTAAAATAGTGCCTATGGTTCTAGTAGATAACGAGTCAGCACTGAACGTCTTCCAGTTGAAAATAGCTAGTTGTCTGAGGTTAATTGCTGAAAATTTTATGTCTTCCGATCAGATAGTGAGGACATATGACAACACTATAGAGGAAGTATTGGGCGTGGCCAAGCTAGAGGTCATAATTGGGCCCGTAATAATGACTATCCCTTTCCAGGTAAGGGATGTCCTGGCTTACTTCAACCTACTTCTAGGAAGGCCGTGGATACATAAGGCTAAGGCAGTAGCCTCCTCTTTACATTAGAAGCTTAAATTCTCCCATGAAAATGTAGTGGTAACAATCAAAGGAGACTTGGCGGGAAGATAAAAAATTCCCTCTTTGGCCCCACTGTTGGAAATTCAGCCTGCGCCAATAGTCTACCCATTCTCCAGGTTCTCCTTCTATTTAGTTCAGTTGATTGAGGTAGAGTCTAGTAAAGAAATTTTTCCAATGGACTTTGATCCATACAGTAACCCTACGGTGGCTAACATGTTAAGAACCATATGTTACTTTCCAGGAATGGGACTAGGCTGCAACCAGCAGGGTATGGCCTCCTTTACTGAAAATCTAATTACTGAACCTCCTTTATGGTCTTGGATTTAAGCGAACAGACAAAGATCGAGAAGAGGCAAAAAATGCCAAATAGAAGGCGATAATGAGAGGTGAAACAAGGAACATTCTGATGTGTCCATACTTCAAAACCCGTAATGATTACTTTACCAAAGAGGGGGAATCAGAACCCTAATATTTCTTTTAAGAACCATGGTATTGCCCTTTAACCAAAAGACTAATCCCCGATTTTGAACTTCTCTTTGATGTTAGGCTCTCAATAACATATCGTGAGCTTCTCTTCAAGCTCCAGACTGATTGGGAGGACAACATGGAGATCTCTTTCTTTAAACTCTACATGATTACTAACAAAGTGGAACTAAACCCCACAAACCTCATACAACCCATACAAGAACCTTTGTAGAATTGGTACCTAGAGGAGCGCGTAGAGCAACCAACCTTCCTTCTACCCGAACTTGAACCTAAGTCACAAATAGAACTTGAGTCAGAGTCCAGTTTAGAGTCCTTCGAGTTGTTTGAGTCTTCTTTGTCTTCCTTGTCAGAAATAAGAGACCTCTTTGTGGAACTCAGTGTAAATGTCGATCATGGCATCTTTATCAATAATAAAAAATTTCAGTTTTCTTGTTACCCTTTCTCCACCCTGAATGAGATTGCTGGCAAAATAGAAAATGAAAGAGAAAAAAAAATAAAAATAACAAAAGAGCAAATAAACATTAGATAGAAAATGCACCAAAGCATACATTTATTGTGCATGAATGTGATTGTAAATAGGAGTTGATAGTGCTCATCAAGCAGTATTTAGATTGTTTTGCATGGACAACTAGTGATACGACAGATATAGATTCTGACATTGTCGTTCATAAGATCCCCACCTATGATCACATCAAACCAGTGAAATAGAAACTTTGAAGGCAAAAATCGAAAATCTCTCTCAGAATCAAGGGGAAACAACCAAGTTGTTGGAGTACCACTTTATTGAGGCCATTGATTATCTGACCCGATTGGCCAACACAGTACCAGTTCCCAAGAAAGATGGCAAGGTCAGAATTTGCATTGATTATCGGGATCTAAACAAGGCCTGTCCTAAGGATGACTTCCCTTTACTGCATATTGACCTGCTAGTTGATAGAATGGCAGCGTCTAGTGTGATTTCGGTCATGAATCTTTACCCAGGGTATAATCGGATACCAGTCAATCGGCTAGATAAACTGAAAACTTCGTTCATCACAGAATGGGGTACTTTTTACTATAGGATGATGCCATTTGGTCTGAAAAGTGCTAGTGCCACTTATCAGAGAATGGCCACCATGATCTTCCATGACCTGATGCATAAGAATGTAGAAGTATATGTTGATGACATGATTGTCCACACTAGGGACGGACCAAGACACCTAATTTCCCTTGAGTAGTCCTTCTCCATACTCCAACAGTATAATATGAAACTCAACCCTGTCAAGTATCACTTCGAAGCTCCATCTAATATCTTCTTGGGCTATATGGTATCCAAGAGAGGAATTGAGATTAACCCAGCAAAATCGAAAGCCATCATTGAGATGCAACCTCCTAAGATAAAAAAAGTGATCATGGGGTTTTTAGGCCACCTTCAATATATTAGTCGATTTATCTCACAGGTAGCAGACACCTGCGGGTCAATCTTCAAGAAATTGAGAAAAGATGCCCCAAAAGCTTGGGCTGACCAGTGTCAGAAAGCCTTTGAACAGATCTGGACCTGTTCCCTAGCCTCTGGTTCTGTATATCAGTAAGTATTTAGATTACTTACTCAACCCTCTGGTTCTCCAACCTCCCAGACCTAGAAAGCCACTCCTCCTCTATGTATCATTAATAGAAGAAGCCATTAGGGCCATGCTAGCACAAGAAGCACCAGATTCCCAAAAGGAGAATGCCATTTATTATTTGAGTAAGCGAATGTTGAAAATAGAACTAAAGTACAATAAGATCAAATAGCTATGCCTGGCCTTGGCATGGGTTCGCATCAAGCTCCAGCATTATCTTTGCTCCTATGCTACTCACATCATCGCTGACCAGAGTCACTTGAAATTTCTTATGGAGAGGTAGTTTCTAGATAGTAAGATGGCTAAATGGGCTACTATCTTTGTAGCATTTGACCTGAAATTTATTGCGAAGAAAGCAATCGAAGGCAATGTGATAGCAGATCACTTAGCTGCATCTCTTGACAATGCCGATGTAGCAAAGATCAGATTTCCAGATGAGGACATCCTACAGATTCAAATAGATCAGTGGAAGATGTACTTCGATGGGGCCACTAACCATCAATATGACATCGATGTGGTTCTAGTAACCCCAAATGGAGAACGACTACCCTTCAGCATTAAGTTCACATTCCAGGTCACTAACAACGAAGCGAAATATGAAGTTTATATTGCTGGATTAGAAGCAGCTCTGAGTATTCAGATTAGACTTCTAACGGTCTATGGGGACTCAATCCTAATAGTCTCTCAAGTACTTAAGAAATGGAAGATCAAAGAGTAGTGTTTGATCCCATACCTCTAGCGCCTAGACAAGTTGGCTCAGTAGTTTAAAGAATTATCATTCCACTATTTGCCTCAAATCAAAAATCAGTTTGTCAATGCACTAGTAACACTTGCCTCCATGGTTGATGCCAACCTCGACATGGTCATCAAACCTCTAAAAATCCAGATTCACTAATAGCCAGCCTACTGCTGCAATCTCTAGCTCATTGATGGTAAGCCTTGGTACTACGATATTCAGACTTGGTTAGAAAAGCAAGAATACCCTGAAAGCGCTTCTAAGTCTAATAAGAGGACCCTCCGGGAGCTATCAAAGAGTTACTTCTACAAGGGTGGAATCTTGCACAAACGGACATGGAACCAGACACATCTCAGGTGCGTAATCAAAAAAGAAGATCAACAGATTGTGGAATGGGTCCATGGCGGAGAAGGAGGCCCCCACATGAACGGGATGGCTCTAGCCTATAAGCTCACCAATCAGGGTTATTATTAGTTGAGCATGCGATCAGACTGCGCAAAATTTTGTTCAAAAGTGTCATAAATGCCAAATTTATGCCAAGCTCTAGAAGTTGCCCTCGATGGCTCTTCAACCTATCACAACACCATGGCCCTTTGTAACTTGGGGAATTGACGTGATTGGCAGAATCACTCCAAAGTCCTCTAATCAGCATGAGTACATCCTAGAAGCCATAACCTACTTCACTAAGTGGGTAGAAGCTGCATCCTATCATGTTTTGAAATCCAGAAAAGTAGCTCAATTCATCTAGAAAAACATCATATGTAGGTACGGGGTCCCCTTTGGGATCATA
Source organism: Jatropha multifida (assembly GCA_948099535.1). Taxonomy (NCBI): domain Eukaryota; kingdom Viridiplantae; phylum Streptophyta; class Magnoliopsida; order Malpighiales; family Euphorbiaceae; genus Jatropha; species Jatropha multifida. Next base: position 34,897 of record CANUEX010176045.1, on the reverse strand, counting down.
ACAGACAATGGGTCTCACTTCCAAAAAGAGGTCTCTGTTCTAGTGATTAAGTACAGAATCCAGCACCATCACTCTTCACCATATAGGCCCTAGACTAATGGAGTGATTGAAGCAACAAACATGTCCATCAAGAACATCCTCTAGAAGATGATTCACAATCACAGAAGTTGGCATGAACAGTTGTTATTTTCCTTATAAGGATACAGAACCTCCATTAGGATGCCAATTGGAGCGACACCTTACACACTTGTATACGGGATAGAAGCAATCCTTACTGTCAAAGTCCAGATCAGATCAGCCAGGGTCATGAGAGAAAGTCAGCTACCCGAAACTGAATGGGTCCAAAGCTATCACATCATGAGAGAAAGTCAACTGCCCGAAACTAAAAGAGTCTAGAGCAATCACAATTAGTTGAATGCTATCGATGAAAGAAGGCTAGAAGCTCTCAATCAGATTCAGAGCTACTAGCAGAGAATGGCTAGGCACTTCAACAATAAAATTCAGGATCAAAAACTCGAAGGTTGGCTTGTACTCAAGGAAATTAGAGCTCCGGTACAAGATCCCCGGGGTAAATTCAAGCCAAACTAGGTAGGCCCCTACATACTAGAGAAAATCCTCTCCGGAGGTGGCATCATCTAGTGAGAAATAGATGGCAACGAGTTCACTAATGTATGCAACTTGGATCAACTCAAAAGGTATATTGTGTAAATGCATTTAAGCATTAGCACTAGAAATTTGAATCCTTATATCACCGTTAAGGCCGAACTATAGTGACTTGATTCCTAGAAATATGTTCCAAAAATACGGGATACGTAGGTAGCCCAATCTGTAGGTGCAGTCACAATAATAATAAAAACACATTTTTGCTCCGCTCCTCTTGAAAATTTTAGATTTTCTATACTAGTGTGAAAAAATTCATAAAATCAAAACAAATCAAACTAAGATGAAAACCTGCAAGGCAGGTGGCTTATGCCAAATCAGAAGCCTGCTAAGATGAAAACTCGAAAGGGTAGTTTAGGAAAAAGTTAGGGCGGCCTGCTAAGTCAAAAACCCGAAAGGGCGGCTTAGGCAAAAGTTAAGGCTCAAAAGCAGTAAACTCATAAAGGATAAAACTGAATTTCCTTCTAAAAAAAAAAGAAAAGAAAAGAAAAAAGAAGAGATGCCAAAATGATTCCCTTTTTACATATCTTAAATTAGTACAAACTATGTTAAGAGACAATCACAAAAGCCCTATCCTGTAGCCATCTATCTCTGTCATTTATTTATATGCATTAGTCCTGTGCGTATACACTATCTAAAGTGTCAAAGTCAAAAGCGTGTCAACTGAACCTCCTATACATCATGGGTCAGTATGCTATCTCAAAGCCCTCATAAAAATATGGGCTGCGTCAAAAGTCAAAATTCAAAAACAAAAGTCTTACCCTATTAACATAAGGTCGGCATGCACCAAGGGACTAGGCGAACAATCTGCATCGCCTTAGAGGCATCTCCTTAGAGTCATCAGAGTCCTTAAGGTCAACTTGTCTGATAGAGTCTAAAACCATCTTAGTCATCACTCGGAGTCTAGCGCCCATCTCCTGTGTTAGAGTCGCTCTGCACTCCCTCTCCTGACTAGCATGCTCTACAATCCATCAAGCCTTAAAAGCATTAGTCTTGCCTCAGAAACTCCAGCCTCAACTACATCAGCCCCTCTTGACCAGCTACCCAAGATAGCCATAGTAATTCGAGGAGAGATCAATATATCCTGAAAAAGATCTCCAGCTAGCGGCAACCCCTGAACATGCCCCATCTGCCTCATCAGCCTAGAACCAAGGTAGAATGTGATGCTATCCATGCCCAGTAGATAAGTCATCTGCTACCTAGCAGACCGAACTAGAAGTTGGCTAATCTCATATCAATCACACCTCCATAAAATTTGATGCTGCCTCAGTGCCAACAACCACTATAACCATTCATCCTCTAACCCGAGCCTCACCATGACTAGCCTAGAACGATATTGAGATGGCTCATAAGGGAAGCATCGGGGTGGCTCCACTACCCTCAAAATGATCCCTCAACAAGACCTGCGAGATCAGACATTGCACCATCACAACAGAAATGAAATAGGCATTCACATGCAATACCCCTTTTATCCACACAGATTCAACTGTAAACACAATCAAAATAATTCAAATCCCTTCCTAAAACATGCAAAACCAGACATTGCCTTGATACTCAGACTCTCAGATATGCATTCATATGCAACCTAAACCTAAGCCTTTTTCAGAAAGCACCTTATTTAAGCAAAAAAAAAGTTAGTTCGAGAATGCCTTCCTGAAGTAGGATCGGGCTAGCTGACCAGATCCCTGCTACTCTGTAAGTTTGGTTGAGGCTCAAAATAGTTTTTGCCAAAGCCATACTAGCAATCCTAGCACCTTGTTCCATCTAAAGGCCCAAGTCTGCCACCCTCAGATCCCCCTAGCCTACTGAACCAGTCAGTATGCCGATACTCACCAAATAAAAAACCAAAGCTCTAGTCTTGAACCTCTAGTTCTCTAGGTTGTCAAACCCGAGTGGATCCAGATATCGCTCCACCAACCTAGATAAACACCTAATCTCCTACCACCAACTCCCTAGCCTCTATCATAGAGAGACTGAGCATCCCTATGAAGCTCATGAAACACCTAGACCTGGCCGGTGCAGCCACCGGAGCCTTCTTAGAATAATTGCCCAATATAGCCGCGAAATCCTCATAAGTCGGACACATTTCCTCAAAATGTGTACTAAAACGAAAGATGTGAGTTTGTGGATCCCACATGTGCAAACAAGCATCCAAAAAAGCCAGGTTCATCGACAAACCTCTCAGTGTCACCAAAGAAGCCATACCGTACAGGTTTAAATTAATCTTCTCCACTTTTGTCAGCCTCTTAGTCCACCTTTGCATGCCATAACTGATGAATGACTCCATTTTTGGTAGAGTGTGTGAAATTTGAGAAAATAGGGAAATGAGGCATAAAACGACAAGTGTTTTGGAGCCATAAATGAGATATTTATAAGCCTCAACCTCCACCAGCCAGAAAGGTACTGGTGTCATCAAGCCATAATTGGCACCGATGGGCCCTAAAACGATGTAGTTTTGGCCTAGACAAAGTACCAAAATGACATTGATTTGAAAGTCACCAGCGCTGATTTCAAGGAGAATGGCACTGGTAGGCCACTAAAAAGGAAGAGAGAGAGGAAAAAAAGAGAAAAAGAGGAAAAGCCAAACCAAAAAAGAAATTTGGCACATCGGGCCTTGTTTTCTCATGAACACTACCTAAAAAATTAAGCCAGAACATTAGAAATTGCATGTCATGCATCATGCATACTTATCCTATTTAACTAACCATGATTTTCAGATCAGAACATGAGATGATAGGGCGATTAGTGTCAAGTACAGTCCAGAAATTAGCACGACCAGTGCCGAATCAGATAAAAATAGGGCGACCAGCACCAGGTCAAAACAATCAGGGAGATCGGCGCTAAATTCATTCCAAACCAGAGCGATTAGTGCCAAGATCAATCAAAAATTGGCCGACCAGCACCAAACTCATCTAGAACGGGGCGACCAGCACCAAATCAATAAATAAGGTGGTCAGTGCTAAGTCAATAAAAATGGGGGGCAATCAGTGCCAAGTCAAACCTAGTAAATAGGGCGGCTAGCACTAAGTCAGACCAATCAGGGTGACTAGCGCCAAGCCTATCCAAAAAATAGGTCGATTAGCGCCAAGTTCTTTCAGAAAAATAGGGTGATCAGTGCTAAACTTATTCCAAAAAATAGGGCGATAAGTGCCAAATTCATTCTAGAAACCAGGGCAGTCAGTGCCATCAATCCAATAAATAGGGCAACTAGTGCCAACCTATTTAGCAAACAGGGTGACTAGCGATAAACGCAACTGGACTAGCGACTAGCGCCAAAGGCAAAATAGGCAAATCAGTGCAACACATGAGCAATTAGTATGACGTTTAGGCAATTAGTGCAAGTCATAAACTCAGAGCGTTAAGTGCAGGTAAATAAAATAAGCAAAGAAGATATGCAGAAAATGGAGAGTTCTATAGCAAGTCCTACAAAAATTTGATGCTCAAATCAGGGTGCACCAACTCAAAATGTACCAAAATAATGGCAACTAGTGCCAACAAAAATATATCTAAATCAGAAGAGGCCCTACTGCCAATGCTTCCTTGTCCGTTCCTCTCCCCGTCGGTCTCAGGTTGGTTATCCTCTCATGGGTAAGAGAATCAGAAAGTGTAGCTCGGAGATGCCTCGCAGCCACTGAAATCTCCTGAGCCCACTTGATGCTCGACTACAAATAAAAATAGAAGTGGGTTAGCAATGAAAATCAAGATCCAGCTTGAAAGATGAAACACAGAGAGAGAAACGAAACATACCGGTACGTCAGCAGGGTATGCTAGCCAACCATCTAGCACAACCTCTGGCACTGTGTAGTAAGTGGTCCTCCCTAACTCGAAGTAGGGGACTCTCTCTTGTGATTCCAGCCTCAGACGGAGAGGGATGTTGCTTAACAGAGAACCCTTGGATGTAGGAACAAGACTAGTTGAAGATGACCCTACACCTGCGGAGGTACCTGTGGAAGCCAAAGGGCGACCTATCGGACCAAACCCAGATCCCATACCCTCTACCTTATTAAAGACGACCTCCAGGTTTATATCAAAATCAAAATCTTCCACAGGCTCCGCACCGTCGCCCTACCTTTGGGAAGATGATCTGGTCCTAGTGTCCGAGGACCTATCCAAAGGAGGCTTGACTCGAGGAGTTAGCGTGGCTATAATTCAATCAGCATAGGTGTCCCTAGCAAGCAAGAATGACTCAACCGACTCGCCCAGTGCCTTCTCATTCTGATTCTCTATGTCAATGCCATCCAACATGTCCATAGGATGATTAAATAGAATCCAATATAGGCCCATGTTCTGGTGATAGACTCGCTCACCCAAATAGTATTGCTTAATCATGCCACATCTTAGAAGGACTCAGCTAAGCATCATATTCCAGGCATGCAGTAGTTCCCCTCCAAGGGAGTATCCAGGACACGATGAAACATGCAACTCCTCATCTACAAAAAAAAGGCACACACTCTCGGATGTTAAAGGTCCAACCTTAGTTTGAAGACAGGGTGTGCAAGTTGATTAGCATGTACTTGTGCTATAGACAACTCATTGAACCTCCTCCTCAAAACTAGATGATCCTCTCTAGCATGCCGCCTTATCAAAGCCATTCTAAAGCGGCATATCGCGGGAATCTCTAGAGGCACATCTTGAGTCAATATAGGAGCAATGATAGGAAAAAGGAAGAAAGCTCAAGCTTACCATACAAAAGTCAGAGGCTTCAGCATGCAAAAAGTAAATCTCAGAAAATGCAAGCAGAAAGCAATTCAGAAAATGTACTTCCCAGATGTGCGCCGTACCACTTAGCCCAGTCCGACTATGATAACTATACCTGATCATGTCATTGTACATTGTTGCCATAAAAGTACCATGCTAGTCATACTCTCCAACTAATCTCAGGTCCACTAAGGATGCCACAAAGGAAAGGTCTATGTGATCTGCCCAATCATGTGCAATCGTGCACCTCAGGATCAGGAGGAGGGAAGCACGGGTCAGCCACTCAGTAGTAGCTCTCTCTCCCCTTTCTCAACTTAACTCCCTCAGCTAGTCACATAAGGTGCTATGACGATATGACCTGCTAGCACTTAGCTCCGGAGCAAAACCTAGCAAATTCGTAAAATGTTCAGGCGACAGTAGGGAGGTGTCTATGTCCAGTGGGCAAGAACCGAAATAGATTCTCGTCAGTACGACAAACTCAAAAGGAGTGAGGTCCACTCTCTAATAGCAATATGGAAGGTATCAGTGGTTTCCCACCATCTCTTCGCCAATGCTCTCCATAAAGGGAAGTAAGTATGAACACTCTCTAGTGTCACTAGATAGTGCAAACCAGTAGGAGCTACCATCTTCGTGATAGTGGGGTATCTCTGCATAACCCCTACCACTACACTAAGGTCCCCTTATCCTCCTCTGGAATGGGCTCTCACTTGTCATAGGTCATAGAGTTTTCAGACTCACAACAAGGTTCTTAGACCAATTGCAGGAGTTTTTGGACTCACAACAGGGTATTCAAACCATTAACAGGGTTTTCAGACCAACTACAAGAGTTTTTAAACTTACAATAGGGTTTTCAGACCAACTGTAGGAGTTTTTAGACTCACAATGGGGTTTTTAGGCCAACCACTAGAGTTTTCAAACTCAGACCAGGGTATTCAGACCAACTCTAGGAGTTTTCAAACTCAAAATAAGGTTTTTAGACCAACAATAGAGTTTTCAGACTCACAACAGGGTATTTAGACCTATTAGACTTCTCTCAAGACCATTCACAGGGTCATAGGAGGTTAAAGCCCTGGTCAGAGCCAAAAATAGGCCGCAGGGGCAAAATAATAATTTTCCCAATAACCAAGGATCACACAGTGAAATACAATCGGACTCCTTCTAGGACTACCTATAGGGTCTAAGGAGGGTACATCTTCAATTAGAGACAAAATCAAACCTAAAACCTAAGCGTAAAGGATTTTGGGGAAAAGATGTAATAAAGAAAAAGCACAATGGCTAATCAGAGAAAGTACCATGCTTTGCCCGACGACTGAGAGGTGAGATTCTAGGTACTTTAGAATGAAATCTGCATTACTGGAGGTTGACAAAGGAGCATGCCTTGGCTATTGGGCCATCTTTAGACCAAACAGATAATCTTCAGAAACTTCTAATAAGGGGGAGAAGGAAGCAAGTGAGGATGTGTAACACATGAGGTCACCCCCTCTCCTATTTATAGAAAATAGAGGACGAGTCTTGCCCCTGCCCTAAAGAATAGATTTTTCGGGACTCATCAAAATTTCAATCAACAGGTGGTCATAGTCAAAACGTCCATAACAGAATTTTGGATTAAACTGTATATTCTAATATGATAGGCAACTACAGACAAGCCTTAGAAGACTAGACAGACTGGACTGGTTCCGAAAAAATTTTTTTTGATTCAGACAAAACTTACATAGGATTCCAGACATCGCCAAATACCTCCAGGTATGGTTTTCAAACCACATGTACTTTCACAAGTGTTGAAATAGCGGTATGATAGATCGAACATTGATTAGCTCTTATCTCTCAAATGGGGTAAACTATTGACCATGATTTTTGCACGAAGCTCTAGAAAATTCTACCATGGTTCCAACGACACAAGAATCAGCTCGATCGAACGTCGTTTGGGCCTCGAACAGACTCCTAGAAGCCCAAAAGCCTAAAAAAAAAAGGGGAGGGGTATCTTTGTAATTTGCCTTGATTGACGTCGGCTAGCTCAACTGCGGCATTGTTTAGGCTACCGTCGAAACTCCCCACTAGAGCCGAAAAATAGATTTTTTGTGCTGTTTTTAGGTTTGCCGGTGCCGACCAAGCCAACTTGACCACTCCCTTTGCCTGTAAAAGACACACTCTCCCCCCTCATTTCACACCTCTTGTTGCTTGATTGAGCACTTCTCAAGCATCAATGACTTTCATACTCTCTCACGCGTTTCTATCACCATAAAGTATGAATTTGTTCATCTTCTATAGTTGAGTTTAAAGCCTAACTTGGCTCTCAAAAGTTGACCCTTTCAACTTTCACTTACACTTTGACCTTCCTTAGGCTAAAACTACTAGTTAGGTGATTAATTATTAATCAAATCTAGTGATTGATTAATAATTTTTCATTTAATAATATTATAAAAGACTAATATAAGGGTTCTTGCACTCCACCTTAGCTTATATTGGAGGAAGACTCGACCTCTTTGGTCGACAACACACCGTGGAGCTCCGATCAGGCCACGAGGGTATAGTTACTCAACTCAGACTTTGTCAATTAAGCTAGTCCATCTGACACCTTATCAACTGTTAAGCTCAGTCCAGCCGGCAGTATACATGCTTTAAGCCTAGTCCATCCAATAAACTAAGCTCGTCTATTTGGCAAAACATAAAAACCAACTTTTAAAACCAAGCCTGAAATCAGTCGGCACACTAATAAGCTCACTCTAAGAGTGGCACCTTCAAAACCCTACCATCTTGATTGATGGTAAAACTTCATGCTCCTTGATCCTTATAAAACAAGGTACGAAGGCATACCTACAGATTTCAGCCTTCGTTAGCGGGCCCCCTACTGAACTGACTGGTCGAAACTTAGGGAAATATGTTGCACAACCTAGAACTCCTCGATAACGAGGCTAGAGTCGGGCCTCCCTCTAAAATACACACCTTTACTACAACTGCTTACTTTTAATGTACTATATTTTTTATATTGGCATGCATTATGAGTATGCTCATGCATTGATAATTTGACTTTCATGTAAAAACAATAATTTTGATTTTCAATTAGAACCCAACTGTTGATCCACGCAATGAAATTGGAAACCTTGTCACCGAACCCAATGATTGAGGCTAGTGCATTTTATCTAGTGTGGCACACAATCAAGGAGTCAATAACGGGATTTTTACCTTGTATTTTCCCCTAAAACAAAAACAAAGTAAAGTGGCGACTCTCAAACACCACACACAGTCAAAGCGCTCTAAAGAGCCAACCAGACATCACTTAGGTGCTAAATAGAGCTATAAAACTGATAAAATTGGTAATTGAATCAATTAATCGGACAACCAAGATGCATATAGGGCTAACCTAAAAATAAACTAGGAAAGGACCACAGCAGGGCTCTGCACAGTCTCGGCATTTTCCAGTTTCTTCCGTGATGAACGGACTAATGGGACCATCTGGACAGATCACCGCCACAGTGGGTTTGTCCCATAGCGCCCAAGAGGGCCCTTATAGAATTCTATTTGGAGAGTTACCTATAACATCCCATATCCAGTCCTGTAGGACTAGGCAGTGAATGTCACATTCTGTGCCAGAAATACAGACTGATTTGTTAAATAACCTAATATTATAATAAAAGAAGAATATAATTTGTTCAAAAAGAGGGTAATTTTTTTAACACATTAGAATGTCAGGGAAAGATTTAATAATTTCATAAAAGACTTTTGAATTAACATAATAACTTTATAATTCATGTAAATAAGTCCCTGACAATAGCAAATAAAAGAATAAATTCCCTTAGAATAAAATTACTTCTTATATAACTATAAAGCAACATTTGCAAAAGAATGTCTCATTTTAAATCATTAGTTCCTCTACGGAAAATTTAATAATAGGAGTTAAATAATCAATTTGAATTATAAAATAGTCTCTCAATTAAAAACCCCAATAAGTTTAACATTAAATTTCAATTCCCAACCCACTATTTACACTCCCAATAATTAATATTTTTACTACATGCCAAATTCTTATTATATACTTAAATGTCTGAAGAACATCCTCCTCCTCTGATGCTGGATTATCGAATCACCTCAACTTATATTATCTTCAACCTGCTCGTGAGAAAACTCATCGCGTTGAGTATAAAACTCAGTGGTGCTATTTATAATTTAAATCAAAAAATAATCTTAGAAACATAATTTTGAAGAGATTTTTTTTATTATAAATGTTTATATACAAACATTAACAATCATTTTTATCATTGTATTAAATATTTATCTTTAATTGAGTATTTAAAAGATTTCAAAATCCATTCCTCAAATTTACATAATATAAACCTACTAACTACCATTACCACACATTTCTTTAATTTAAAAACATATAACAACCCAAATCATATAACAGAATTTATTATCTTAATTTTCTTAAAAACAAATTCTTTCATATGGGCTCAGATACACTTAAGAGAAAACGAAGCAGATAAGATTTCAGAGGTACCAGAGACAGAGATGTGGCCTGTGAAAGCGTTACCAAAGTCAGAGATGTGGCTTGTGAAAGCGCTACCAGAGTGTAATAAGCGCGTCCACTTATTCAGAGAGGCCTGATAAGCCTAGCATATGATCATAGCTCATAATATAACAAAAGGCTGATAGCCGAGCATGCTCATCTTACAGAGTAAATCAGATCATACAACACATTCACACTAAGTATATTAGAGCCTAAAAACTTATCCTCTTTGCTTATTCAGAGTATTTCACGTATAACTTGTTCTTTCCTTATTTTTCTTATAGATATCATAAAATATCAATCATATATCATTAATAATGAAATTCATATCCAATCATTATCAAAATATTTAAATAAAGCAACCTTTCAAACAATAGATAAAAGTGGTAAACAGTTTCTTTTTCATAAATATAGAATTTCCAATGAACTTATAGAAATCATTTAGAAGTCACCTCATATAAAATCACATCTCTTTCTTTTAAAATCCATAAAATGATATTCAATAATTCATTTAAAGAAATAAATCATTTCATAAAATGTTCATGAAATTAAAAATATATTTAACTTTTAACTAAAATAGAAAGTTAGTATTGCACTTACCTGACTTGAAAAGCTTCCTTAGCCTTTCCTTTTTATTAATTGATTCTTTAACCACTTCTGTGGTTTAACTCAACCTATAAACAAATTGCATAACTTATTTTCAGTTTATTGTTTCAACTTTACATTGGTGTTGTATTCTTACTATTCTTATTTTCAATTTACATCACTTTTCCATTTTAATTAATAATATCAATTTATATCTTAAACCAATTCAATTACTCTATTAATTTTGATCAAATACAAATTCAACTTGTTTTTAATTAACTAATTCATCCTTTCCTTTATTTATTTCAATAATATTAACTCTTTTATAAATCTCCTCCTTTATTAAAATTCAACAACATTTTATTTATAACCAGTCTGTTCAAATTTCACATTTATCCCAATACCACACAGTCCATCCATTAGGCAGAACAATTCAATTTCCCATCCTCTATTCTCAATATATTTCAATTCGATTCATACTTGTCTATTAACCATCTCCCTTTGAATTTTCACAACTAACCAATTATTATCATTTTCAATTAACAATATTCACAATTTGATTAACTTCATTAATAAATTGAGAATCCAATTCATACTATCTTCTATTTAATTTACTAACTACAATCAAACTAATTTAGGTAATTCAACTAAATAAATTTTTAATCGCAATTGCTTTGAAATTTAATAACTGAATTTAAAGTATACTGATCGAAAATCGGACTTTGGATTTGTGTTCAGTGAGGGAAATGCAATATTCTGTCTGTCAGGTGTCTCGTCGGACCGTCGTCGGTTGGTCACCAGACCGCCGCAGCCACCGCTGTGCACGGTTGCTGAAATACCCAAAACTACCCAGAAATTTACAAAAATACCACCGCTCGACTTGAATTTCATTGGGAATTTCATTTCCAGCATTGATTTAGCGAGATCGGTCCTCTAACCAACCCGTTCAAGCTTGATAGCACCTTTGCACCACCTTCAATGGTGGTTTCACCACTAATGCCCAATCACAAGAATTAAGAGAGGAAAAATGCTCATAGGAAGGAGAGAAGTCGATCTGAGTCCATTCTTCATGCTGGAGCTATTTGAAAACGACGACAAATCGTCGAAAAAATAAATCGCACACTACCATTCGAGACCTAGCCGCGGGCTCCATCATTGCAGGCTTCTGTCTCGCAAACTAAGACCACAAGTGAGTTCATCTCGTCAAGCTCGTGCCACTGCTGTGTCCGACTATTAACTTTGGTTGCCAGAAGTAGAGAGAAGGCGCCGATAGTGAGGGAGGCAGGTGAGTTAATGCGGAGAAAGAGAGATGGTAGTGAGAGAGGGAGAGAGAAAACATTTACTCTCTTTTCTTCTTTGTTTTTTTTTTCTTTAACTTTCTTCTTCTTCTTCTTCTTCTTCTTCTTCTTCTTATTATTATTATTATTATTATTATTATTATTATTGTTATTATTATTATTTACCTTATCACCCACTAAACACTATTTATCACCAATTATATATATATATATATACTATACATAAACCAATACTCATAATATTTATCAACTAATAATAGATTACATTTGGTATTACAATTTATACATTTATAATTTAATGCTAATATTTATTAACAACTATCGGTAAAATCATTTAATTATTTCATAAATTGAAAAAACAAATTAAAACTGCCAAATGAAAATTTCTTACATTTATTGTAATAGCAATAATCTTAATAAACAAAGTTAGTCATAGATCAAAATTATTGTCAAACCATTTATTTAATTAATAAATATGAAAAATTAAATTATTAGAAAATTATTTCTTAAATTTTTCTCGAGTATTCAAGAATTGGGGCATTACAATTCCACCCCTCTTAAAAAAAAATTTGACCTCGAAATTTATCTAAACCAATAATTTCTAATACCGCTGTCCAATTCTTTCCTTTTTCAATCCATTTCTTTCTTGTTAGCATAGCATTATAAGAAATATCCCTAACCACCTCTATATACCAACACTTTACAACATCTACATTACTGACTTAATCACTTCTTTCTCAATAATCTAGCACTTAATCTTCTTATACTCTTTACTTATTTATCTCCAAGAATCATTTACAAACATCAAATTTAACTCATTAATATCTATACCTTCATAATTCAAAAATTATATCATATATTTATCATATGCCTAACCCAGCTAAATCTTATAATTCTTTCGTAAACCATTATAAGAAATATCTATAAACTTCTGTTATATATTTAAAACTGAATAATTGATATCAATTACCTGAACACTCATACTTACTTCAACTTAGGAATCATTCTCATATAATGCGTAAGAATTTTTTTTTTAAATTCCATAGATCTCTGCATATTCTTAAAACTTCACAGCTTGTTTTAATCTCAAACCATATTCTAATGCTTATCACTCTCTATTATCAATATTTCATTGAAATCATAATTCAATTTATTCCTCAAAATTCACCAAGCAATAACAATTATCTCTTTAATTCCTTTCAGATTATTTATGTCACACATAACCATAATTTACTATCTAAGGAGTTTATCTCTACATTCTCTTTATTATTTATTAATTCCTTCATTTATAATCATTGCAATTCGTCTTATAAAAGACCTAAAGATTCAATCAATACTCAAGCATCAAAATAATATAATTCTAAGAAAATTAAAATTTTCTTATTTATTCTATATTCAATACAGAATGCCAACTTCATGCTTCTCCAATAATTGGCACAATGAAAATTTCACGTAATCTATTTTTACCAAACAATAATTAATAATTTTGTAATCATAACATCTTATTTGATTCACAATACTATATACCTCATAAATAATCAATACAGAATCAAAATCTATATATTTTTCTGAACAATGTATTCATTATTCTATGCTCATACTTTTACATTTACTTATATGTGTTACATCCTTATTTGTATATCATCTAAGAATTTAATAGACACCTCAAATATTAGTAATAATATAACTGCAAGAAAGTCATTCATTTCTCTAAGTACTTATAATCTCATATAAAATTATAATCATTGTGTTTTTCTTCAATAATTTCTAAGGATTCAATAATTACTTCAAATAAAAGCAACAATATAATATCAAGGAAATCTGTCTCCCTGTTTATTTCATAATCAACTACAGAATATCATAATTATGTTTGATCCAAAATCTAATACATAAGCATCCATATAAATTAATTCTCACCAAAGCAATAATCCTTATAATCATATCACTTTACTTTATTTACAATATTTTCATAACTCCCAAATACTTATAAAAATTATATTATGCTCATTCCATAAGGCATCCAATATTATTTAAAGAATTATTCTCATCTTTAAGGTGAACCATTTCAAAGCATATATCATTCATATTTCATACACTACATACATTTCTTTTCATTAAAAGGAATATTTATCCTTATAATTTCTACTATCACATAATCAAAATTCATATTGTTCTCCTTAAATTTTCATATCAAAATCACATCCCAATTTTCATATCAAAATTCATACATTTCTATTCAGATCATAAAATATAAAGGATCCGACCAAAATCTCTGAAGCATCTATGTATGGAAGTTTTGAGATAGCACTTGGGCAAGCACTATAGAGTCGAATCTAAAGCTGAACAAAACCTCTTGGATGTTTTGGACTAGCGCTTGGGCAAGCGTTATAGGGATGTGACCTGAAATTTTGCAGAATCTTGACAGCTACAAAGATATCATTTAAAATGCAAGCTAACCCACCTTTTAAGGGATTTGACAGATACTCAATTTAAATATTTAGATTTTCTTTAAAAGATATTTATTTTTAGGATTTCTTTCCTCCATTATATATAGGATCTTAAAGTTTGTAAAGGGGCGCCAATCATCTCCTCTCCTTATTTCGAAACAATAGTACATTTATTTTTATTCTTTGCTTTCTCCATAGCCATGAGTGGCTAAAGTTATCATTTTAGTCAAGGGTTGATTTCAAGAAGTGATTCTTCAAGATTATGAGATCTAAATGAGATAAGTTTATTCTTTAATTTTGATTGGCTTTTGTGTGTTTTCTGAATTTGATGAGAAACTCCATTTCTATTATTTTCTTATTGTTTGTTCAATAAAGGCCCATTGATCAATCTAATAGGAAAGCATATAGCTATCAATAAAGTTAAGATTCGTATTGTCTAACTGAATTGAATTAGTAGCGGATAATATAATTTGATTGTGACCAGGCCTTTGGATTATATTATGAAAACCCACAATCTATTTTAAATGAACTACGCTTGTAAGTTTGTTGAATAGGGCAAGTCTTTCTAGTTTTTACTACTGCTAGTAAATTAAATTGTATCGCTTGTTTAGGGTTGTTTGCTAGTTAGGGATTATTCTAGCGCTTGTCTGTTTAATCTAATACTACGAACAGATTTTTTGGAGACGCTTGTTCAAAGATTATAACCTGCCAACCTTTCAAATTATTGAATCATCTTTGTATCAATGATCAATCAAGAGGATCTCGCACTATGAATCACCTTTGGCTGAATCGTTTCTTCCCTTGATTTTAATTATTTATTTTATCACTCTCTGGTTACCTAGTTATTTTTTGTTTGCTACTTTGATCAAACCCTCCTTTTTATTTTATTATTTTATCAATTGGTCTCAATTTAAAAATAAGCCTTTATTAGTTTCTAGGGTTCAACCCATCTCACCCTATCTACAAATTACTTAGAATAGGAAGAGTAGGCATTATTTTTTATGGTCTCGACACCCATCAAATTTTGGCGCCGTTGCCAGGGACTAATCTAAATCTAATTTGTTATTTTGATGACTAGATCTAGACAAGCTAATCTAAACTTTGATTCGAAAATTGTGAAAATAGCCTGTGCATTAAGGAGAGCAGCAAGACAGCGAAAGAAACAAGTATCCACGACATCCAAACTTCCTTCAGACGAAGTAGCACCTGAATTTTCAACTGAATCTGAAGGAGACGAGATTGAATCTGATGGAGAAGATGCCATGGCTAATGAACAGACGGTGAGACAACTACATGCAGCTCCGGTGGACTAACAACATCTTTGCATCACTTATCTAGCTCTGGAGGTGGCGTTTAAACTAAATTCAGTATTGATACATCTACTTCCTATCTTTTGTGGGTTGGAGAATGAAGATCCTAATAAGCGCTTGAAGGAGTTTCATGTAGTTTACTCAAGCATGAGACTGCAAGGAGTAATAGAAGAACAGATCAAGTTGAGGGCGTTTCTATTTTCTTTGCAGGATGCCACCAAGGAGTGGTTGTTCTATTTGCCCTCAGGTTCAATCAGATCATGGGAGGATATGGTCCAAATTTTCTTAGAAAAGTATTTTCTAGCCTCAAGAGTAGCTCTGATTCGAAGGGAGATAAGTGGCATTAACTAAAAGGATGCAGAAACTCTCCACGACTATTAGGAGAGGTTCAAGAGATTTTGTGCAAGCTGCCCGCAACATGGAATTATTGAACAATCTTTAATTCAATATTTCTATGAAGGAATGTTGGATTTGGAAAGAAGGATGGTTGATGCAGTAAGCAGAGGGGCTCTTGTCAATAAGACTCCTCGACAAGCCTAAGAAATCATATCTACCATGGCAGCTAACACACAATAGTTTGGGAGATGTAAAGACGTGCCAAGGAGAGTCAACCAGGTAAGTGATTCTTACATTGAAAGTAAACTTAATGAACTAACAAGTTTGGTTCAAAGCATTGCTATAGGTATATATCCTCAAGCCAAAGTATGTGGAATTTGTGCTTATCATGGACACGCAACTGACATGTGTCCCTCATTGCAAGAAGGCAATTAAGAACAAGCAAATGCTGTAGGCAGATTTCTTGGCCAACCTCAATGAAAATATGATCTATACTCAAACACATACAATCAAGGATGGCCCAAACTTCAATTATGGAGGAAGGCCACAAAACACACACTAGTATCAATATGCACCACCGTAATAACCTCAAGCAAGCTCAAAATCAGGTATGTCTCTTGAAGATATAGTTGAATCAGTTGCTACTAACACTCAATACTTTCAGCAAGAGACTAGAACCAGCACTCAGAACTTGGAGAATCAAGTGAGTCAGTTAGCTACTTCTCTAAGCAAACTGGAGTCACAAGGGAAGCTACCTTCTCAAACCATCATCAATCCCAAACAAAATGTAATTACAGTCACTTTGAGAAGTGGGAAGGAGCTGGTGACCCTAAATCCAAAAAAGGGAAGTATCGGTCCAAAGAAAGATGCTAAAGAAGAGATAGAGATACCATAGATTGAGAACTTAGAATTAAGATTGCCTAAGCCTTCGCTACTAGTGACACAGCCCCCTTTTCCTGAAAGGTTAGCTAAATCGAAGAAGGACAAAGAGGCAGAAGAGATCCTTGAGACTTTTTGCAAAGTAGAGGTAAATATACCACTATGAGATGCAGTTAAATAGATTCCTCACTATGCAAAATTTTTGAAGGAGCTTTGCAAAAATAAAAGGAAGCTGGTTGGTTACAAAAGGATGAGTGTGGGGGAGAATGTTTCTGCCATGTTGCTGAAGAAATTACCCCCCAAGTGCAAGGACTGAGGCATGTTTGCTATCTCTTATAAAATTGATAATATTGGGATTAAGAAAGTTATGTGTGATTTGGGTTTGTCCATAAATGTCATGCCACTATCCATTTATTCTAGTTTAAAGGCTAGTCCATTGAAAAACACCTCTGTTGTGATTCAACTAGCCGATAGGTCTATAGTGTACCCCAAAGGGGTGTTAGAGGATGTTTTAGTGCAAGTCAATGGACTAATATTTCCTGCTGATTTTTATGTGTTAGATATGGAGGATGATAAATCCCCCACTTCATCTGAAATTTTGCTAGGGAGACCATTTCTTAGCACAGCTAGGCCAAAATAAGATGCTCATGATGGTACACTTACCATGGAGTTTGATGGAGATATAATCAAGTTTAATGTGTATGATAAATCCCCCACTTCATTTGATTTTTATGTCCCATGTTTGTAGTGTTGATGTTGTCGATCCTTTGACTCAAGATCTTTTTGAGCATGATGTTAATGATGCACTTAATGTAGTGTTGTGCAGGAGCACTGATGTCAATAGCCTGGGTAAGTTTGAAGAAGAGTTTTCACTTAATGAAACATTGTAGGAAGTGCTGTACAAAATAGAGGCAATTAATCGTAGGATGGGTAACCTCCTGGGAAGTTCCCATTTCACCTGTGGGGACAAAATCGTGCGGATCTTGCAGATCTAGTATGGGATGGAATCTATTTGATCCAAAGTGGACAATTCCTCTAGTGGTTGGAGTCAGGGTGTTACAATTTGGTATCAGAGTCTGACCCCCTCTAGTAGATATATGGTTCAAGGACAAACCACATGGAAGCTAGTGAGCCTTTGACATCCCAACCCAGCAAACCGATCCTAAGAGCGTGGGTAGAGAGGGTTCCTGGAGAGCTTCTAGGATGGTAGAGTAGCTAGTGTAGTGGAATACGGTACACAAGAATGAATCGGATCATATATTGAAAAGGGGGTAACTAATCATTAGAGATGCCTTTTGGTGGAATGGCTGGAGAGTTGGAAGAACTCTAGGGTTAAGCGTGCTCACTTGATAGAAATCCTAGGATGGGTAACCTCCTAGGAAGTTCCCATTTCACCTGTGGGACAAAACTGTGCGATCTTGCCGATCTAGTATGGGATGGAACTGGTTTGATCCAAAATGAATAATTCCTCTAGTGGTTGGGGTCAAGGCGTTACATTTACCATCTGTTTTGTAGGCACCTAACTTAGAATTAAAGCCACTGCCAGATCATCTGAAATACATATACTTAGGTGAGGGGGAAACACTTTCGGTGATTATTTCTAACAAACTCAGCAAAGTGGAGGAGGAGAAGTTGGTTTGGGTTTTGCGCGAGCATAAAGAGGCTATGGGATGGACCATAGCTGACATTAAAGGGCTAAGCTCGTTTACGTGTATGCACCGAATTATGTTAGAAGAGGGCAATAAACCACGGAGAAAAGCTCAAAGATGCTTAAACCCACCGATGATGGAGGTTGTGAAAAAAGAGATCTTAAAGCTGTTGGATACAAGTGTGATTTATCCAATTTCAAACAGCAATTGGGTGAGTCTGGTGCAAGTCGTACCCAAGAAAATAGGTATAACTGTAGTAAAGAATGACGATGGAGAGTTGGTGCCCACTCGAGTTCAAAATGGGTGGAGAGATTGCATATACTATAGGAAGTTGAATGCATCTACCAGAAAAGACCATTTTCCACTTCTATTCATTGACCAGATGCTTGAGAGGTTAGCTGGACATTCTCACTATTGTTGCCTTAATGGTTATTTAGGTTTCTTCTAGTTTTCAGTGGCACCCGAAGATCAAGACAAAATGACTTTCACTTGCCTTTTTGGCACTTTAGCCTATCGACGGATGTCATTCAAACTTTGCAATGCTCTAGCCACGTTCCAAAGGTGTATGGTCAGTATATATTCAGATTATGTAGAAAATATCATAGAAGTTTTCATGGATGACTTCACTGTCTATGGTGATTCTTTTAATGCATGTTTGATTAATCTCACCAAGGTTTAAGAAAGATGTTTAGATCCAAATTTGGTTTTAAACTATGAAAAGGGTCATTTTATGGTGGAACAAGGTTTGATTCTAGGCCATGTTGTGTCCTTGAAGGGTATTGAGGTAGATAAGGCTAAAATTGATGTGATTAAATCTTTGCCTTACCCCGCCAGTGTGCGGGAAGTTCATTCTTTTCTCGGTCATGCAAGATTTTATAGGCATTTCATTAAGGATTTCTCGAAGGTGGCACAACCTTTGTGTCAACTACTTTAAAAGGATGCACCATTTGATTTCAATGAAGTGTGCATGAGAGCTTTTGACAAATTGAGAGAAGAATTGATTTCTGCACCAATTGTCCAACCTCTAAATTGGGAATATCCTTTTCAGATCGTGTGATGTGAGCAACCACACCGTGGAAGCTGTTCTTAGATAGCAAATTGGGAAAAATTCGCACGCGATCTATTACACATCAAGAACACTGGATAATGCATAGTGCAATTATTCTACTACGAAGAAAGAGCTTTTGGCAATCGTGTTTGCATTGGAGAAGTTTTGATCCTAACTTGCTAGCGACCAAAGTCACTATGTATTCTGACCATGCAGCTCTTAAGTATCTACTCACCAAGAAGGTCTCAAAGCCTTGCCTGATTCATTGGATACTCCTTTTTCAGGAGTTTGATATAGAGATAAAGGACAGGAAGGGCTTAGAAAATTTAGTTGCTGACCATCTCAGTCGGTTAACATTCAACGAAAAGCCATCTCCTTTAAAGGATGACTTTCCGGATGAATATCTCTATCGTCTAAGTGATAAGTTTGTCCCATGGTTTGCTGACATTGCCAATTATCTTGTTACAGGTTCGCTTTCAGAAGAATTATCCAAAGCTAAGAAAGACAAAATTCGTAGGGAGTCCAGACTGTAACAGTCTATTTTCAGTGTCGGTTATAGTGATTTACCAGTTTGTGAATAGTACCATCGGTCCTGGACTTGATATTATTTTGGTCCGAAAAAATTACTATGCATATCTAATATTTTATTTAATATTTTTGGAGCATGTTTGCATGATTTAGGTGGGTAGAAAGTGTCTCATGAATATTTTTGGAGAATTTAAGTATTTAATGAATAGTGTTTTCTAATGTAGCATATTAAGGAAAAATTGAGGAATTATTTTTATGGAGTTGAGTTAATAAATTGGTGGAATTAAATAATAATTAGAGAAGAATTATTTCGTAAATATTTAGAGCCCCTGGGTGAGAATACTAGAGACTTAATCCTAGCCATCCATTTGACATAAAGATTAGTAGCCAAATTTGACTTTGCTACCTAAAAATCAACACTTATCCAACACTATTCCATCTTCTCCTTCTTCTTCATCCAACACCACCTTCTCTCTCTCATTTCCACCATTTTCTTTCAATTTTTCTACCACAAACTGTAACAAAATAGATTAATTAGACCAAAGATTAGTGATTAAACATTAAGACCTAAGCTAAAGGAGTAAGAATTAGAGATTGAAACTAAGACTTTTGGAGAAAAGCTACAAATCAAGTAAGTTGTGAAATTTGAATTTTGTGAATTAATAAGTGAAATTCATAGCTTAGACATGTAGTTGATGCTTTAAATCATGCTCCATCTTCTCCTTGTGTCATTTCTTGATTTTAATGATTATTTTTCCTACTTTGAAGAGGTTGGAGAACCATCCTCAAAGGGTAAGGAGAAAGCTAAGGAGTAAAGCTTTCCAAGCTTCTTTAAGCTTGTTTTGAAGGTTAGTGCAATAATAATTTCTTTCCCCTTTCATTTTCTTTAAGTTTTCAATTTTTAGGTTTTGAATGAATTTTGAAGGTTTTTGTGATTTTGTTGGGGAATTGGTTATTTGGTTGCTTTTATATGATTTTCCATGGTTTCTAAGCATGATGAAATGATTGAATGGGAAGAGGAACACCTCCTTCCCCTTCTTCTATGCTTGGCCGAATGTCCTTAGGAGGAAGGGCATGAATTTTTTATTCATGATTTTGCTTTCTTTTGATGTTTATGTGTTTTTGAATGGTCATTCTCTAAGTTAATGTGGTTATTTTGAAAAGAAAACCATTTCTTCCTGCATTTGTAAGAGAGGCCGAACCTAGCTTGGTGAAAGGGCCTTGAGTTTTCTTTGATTTTTATGTTTGACTTTAGCTCTAATGAGTTAGTTGATAAGTAATCTAATGATGGTTAAAACCTCTTTCTTGTATTTTAATGTTTAAGAACTTTTCCAAGACTTAAAGAAAGCTTGAATGTGTAAAAGATCAGTTTTAAGACTAAATGTTTTTAAGTAAAGGTTTTAATGTCTTGATTAAGTATTTTTGGGTTAAAATATGTTATTTGGTGGAAGGAAAACTTCTTCCCCTTTGATGACTTAAAGAGGCTGAACGACCCTAGGGTGGTAAGGCGTGATTCCTTATAAAGCTTGGTTTTAGTCTTTGTATGTCATTTTAAGTATATATTTTGGATATGTGAGCTTTGAACTTCATAAGTATGAAAAATGAGAATTTTACAAGTTGTAAGTTAAAAAATTTTTAAATAATAAGTATTAAGTTATGAGATGTTTGACTAAGGAATCTTGCATATGAAATAAGATTATTTGTAAAGAAATTGTTTTGTTTTGGGCTCAAGTATGCATGGTTGAAATATGGTAAGATGAGATTTATTTCGGTTATGAGCATACTCGACTTTGATGCCTTTCTATTATATTATATGCTATGATCATATGTCAGTCTCTAGATGCCTTTCTAAATAAGCGGATGCGCTTATTATCTGATGGTGTTTTCAAAGGTCAATTTTCTGGTGGCGCTTTCACAGGCCACATTTGGTGGCGCTTTCACAGGCCAATTTTTTTGTGGTGCTTTCATAGGCCAAATCTGTATCTACGTAATCGAATCTGATTATATTTCTCTCAATATACATATGAGCCCTCAATTAAGAATAAATTTTTGTTCTGTTATAAAGGAAAATGGAAATATATGGTATTTATAGAATTTTTCTTATATTTGTTAAACTATGAATTTACTTTTAAGAATGAAATTATTTATGATTTTCAGAATATTTAATTGATTTGTACACCTTCGATATTTTTATACTTGATTTAAATATTTTAAGTTATATTTTAAGTTTGTTGCTTAGGCAACCTTTACTATTTTATTAATAAATTATTTAGCACCACTGAATGATATACTCAGCGCGTTGATTTTTGTCACGTGCAGGATTAGAGAAGTGGGTGCTACTTGAAGACCAAAGGCATAACATCAAAGAAGGAACTCTATTTTGGGTAGGATATGTGCTAAGATGTATTATGGCATGTATAGAAATATTACAAGAAGTTTTATATATTAAGTTGTAAATTAATGAAGTATATAATTAAATAAGAAATATCATTGTTATATGAATTCTAAGTGTATGATTATTAGTAATTGATTTTGAGAATGGATGGCATTATAATGTGATAGTACCTAAGATTGCCTTATGTGAATATTTAGAAGCACTACGCATCCTATTTGTGTTGATTTGGAGTATTGGGGTTTGGAGGATTATATTTGGAAGTGTTATGTTTTCCTTTGTGTGGCAAGTTGATTTTTTGGGGAGACTCTTGCAGTTTTTCTGCAGGAATTCCCTACAATATTTTATATACTTTTTATTCAAAAATAATTAAAGAAAAATATTACTTGTCTCCTTATGAAAACTTAGCCACTTCTAATATATGGTTTAGAATTATTAAGTAAGATAAGGCTATGCTCTGGCACCGAATGTGGCACTCGTCGTCGGGTCCTCCCGGATTCGGCGGCGGGTGTTGCATTTAGTGATTCTGGGATTTATGATTAGCTATGAGAGTTTACCTGATTGGAGTAATTACATAAGTGATTTAAATTAAATACATGTCATAAACATCAAGGCCCTAGTTTCCTACATTTGGGAACTTCTCTCTAATGCGAACCTGTTGGTCTTTGTAGGTTTAGAGTTATGTCCCAGCATCTTTCTGATGAGGAGGTGGATAGTGATGCCCCTCCAGAGGGTGGCATGGCAGAGGGTGGTGTACCAACTGGTGGTGCCACTAGTGGTGTTTTGGGTTCTGATGTAGAGCGTGTCTCAACTGCGGGGCAAGCTACTACAGGTCCTATGGGGCCTAATCAGGGTGACTTTATCAGTAGTTGGTTGCTTCTTTGAGGCAAGTTATGGGAGTTGTTCCTTAGGTTCCAGTCACACCAACTCCCCATTCCAGTTCGTCCCCCTATTGAGCAATTTAGGAAGTATGGTGCTGTCGATTTTATGGGTCGGAAGGATGATGTGCCTTCCACAGTAGAGTTTTGGCTCTAAGTTATAGAGAGGCTTTTAGAGCAAAAGTAGTGTACCCCAGGGACAAACTGATTTGTGCCACTTCCTTGTTGGAGGAAGAGGCTTATTTATGGTGGGAGTCAGTAGTTAAGGCAACTAGAGCTGAGGATGTGACATGGGATTTCTTCCTATCTGAGTTTCGGGAGAAATATATGGGGGAGCTCTATATAGATCAATGGATATCAGAGTTCCTCAAGCTTAAGCAGGGTCGGATGATTGTTTCAGAGTATGAGTGAGAGTTCCTACACTGAGTAGGTATGCCTCTAAATTGATCACTTCTGAGGCAGATAGATGTAAACAGTTTAGGAAGGGATTGTTGGATGAGTATAGGATGCACTTGACATTACAGCCTCACACCAAACTAGCTTCTTTGGTGAAGGCTGCTTTAGAGCTTGAGGAGATCTGTATGGAGAGGCAGGCTAGAGGATAGAGGACCCAACAGGGCATCCAGTATAAGAGGTTTCAGGGTGCTACATCTGGACAAACTTCTAGGGTCCAGTCTGGTAGCAAGAGGTTTAGAGGTGCACCACAGATGAGATTTAGACCAGGCTAGAGATTTGGCCAGGGTACATATGTAAGATCAGTTCCTCAGGCTACATCTGTTGCTAGTGGTGGAGGTGTTGCATGGTCAGATAATCTAGTTTGCACCCAGTGTGGCAGGAGACATTCTGGGGTGTGCAGGAGAGCCGCGGGCGCATGTTTTAGATGTGGATCCACTGAGCACATGATTAGGGACTACCCATTGACAGTGATTGGCTTGGTTAGCCAGGTTGGGAGGCCAACTCCTTATGCCTAGAGAGGCAGAGGTAGAGGCCGTGGTGATGCACATGGTATTGGGAGTCAGAGGCTAGTTTCTGAGACAGTGGATAGACTAGAGGTCAGAGCACCGGTGAGGGCCTATGCTATCAGGACCAGGGAGGAGTAGGATGCTCCGGACGTCATTGCAGGTACTTTCTCCATCTTTTACACTTTTGTACTTGCTTTGATTGATCCAGGCTCCACATGCTCATATATATGCATACATGTGGGTAGACTGGGTAGTATGCATGTTGACACACTAGAGCACAACATTGAAGTCACTAGTCCTTTGGGTCAGAGTATTGTAGTTGATTGTGTGTTTAGAAATTGCCCGTTAGTCATTCATGGGTATGTATTCCCAGGAGATTTGATAGAGTTGCCTTTCTAGGAATACGATGTGATATTGAGCATGGATTGGCTATCCAGACATAGGGTTATTGTTGATTATAAACGTAAGAGGATTACACTTCAGACTCCGTCTGGTGAGGAGATTGTAGTTGTGGGTGAGAGGTTGGATTACCTCTCGAATGTTATTTCTGCTACTATGCCTAGAAAGATGATTCAGCATAGATTGCGAGGCATTTTAGCCTATGTACTTGAGCTTGAGCAGAGATCTCCCAGTGTCCATGAGATTTAGATGGTATGTGACTTCCCGGATGTGTTTCCTGAAGAGTTACCTGGTTTACCTCTTGCGAGAGAGGTTAAGTTTAATATTGAGGTTATGCCGGGTACTGCATTGATATCTATTACCCCATATCAGATAGCTCCTACTGAGTTGAGAGAGTTGAAGATCCAGATTCAGGAGTTGCTCGACAAGGGTTTTATTCGACCTAGTGTATCCCCTTGGGGCGCTCTAGTATTGTTTGTGAAGAAAAAGGATGGCACTTTGAGATTGTGCATCGACTACAGGCAGCTTAATGAAGTGAGAGTGAAGAATCGTTATCCATTGCCTCAGATAGATGATTTTTTGATCAATTGAGAGGGACCACAATGTTCTTGAAGATTGATTTGAGATCAGGGTATCATCAGTTGGGTGTTAGAGAATCGGATGTGCCTAAGACTGCTTTTAGGACTTGATATAGCCACTATGAATTTTTGGTGATGCCATTTGGGTTGACTAATGCTCTAGCAATGTTTATGGATTTGATGAACCGGATCTTTCATCCTTACTTGGATCAGTTTGTGGTGGTCTTCATTGATGATATTTTGGGGTACTCTCCGACTAGAGAGGATCATGATCATCACCTACGGACAGTTTTGCAGACTTTGAGAGACCGACAACTATATGCTAACCTCAGTAAGTGTGAGTTTTAGTTGACTGAGATTGCTTTCTTAGGGCATGTTGTTTCTATAGAGGGTATTCGGGTAGATCCGAAGAAGATTGAGGCAGTGATTGATTAGAAGCCACCTAAGAATGTCATAGAGATCGGCAGTTTCTTAGGTTTGGCTGGATATTACAGGAGGTTTGTCAAGGGGTTTTCTATTATTGCAACCCCTTTGACTAAACTTCTTCCTAAGGATGTTCAATTTGAGTGGACTGATAGATGCTAGTGTAGTTTTAAGAGGCTTAAGGCAATGCTTACAAAGGCTCTAGTTTTGACACAGCCAGAGGGCAAGGTAGTTGCTTATGCTTCCCGACAGCTTAAGCCACATGAGAAGAACTACCTTACCCATGATTTGGAATTAGTAGCTATTGTCTTTGCCTTGAAGATTTGGAGGCATTGCTTGTATGGTGAGCATATATAAATCATAAGAGCCTTAAGTATCTGCTTACCCAAAGAAAACTTAACCTGAGGCAGCGTAGATGGTTAGAGCTACTTAAGGATTATGATTTCACCATAAATTACCATCCGAGTAAAGCTAATGTAGTTGCAGATGCACTCAGCAGGAATTACTTAGTTGCCCTTCTTACGATGAATGTTCATTTATTAGTGGCTAGAGATGGTGCTCTTGTGGCAGAGTTTAGGGTGAGACCTAGCCTACTTCAATAGATTAGAGAGGCACAGTAGGGTGATGAGACCATTGCCTTGTGGAAAGGCCTAGTCAGAGAGGGTAAGAACAGGAGATTTGATATTAAGGATGACTGCTTATACATTGGGGATTGGATCTGTGTGCCTAAGATCTTGAATTTAAGGAGGCCCACAGTAGTCCGTATTCTATGCATCCGGGCAGTAATAAGATGTATCAGGATTTGAGGATATAGTATTGGTGGCCAGCTATGGAGAGGGACATTGCAGATTTTGTATCGAGATGCTTGACCTGTCGGCAGGTTAAGGTAGAGCATCAAGTCCCATCAAGTTTGCTATACCCTATCTCTATTCTAGATTGGAAATGGGATAGGATTACCATGGACTTTGTGGTTGGGTTTCCTACTACACCTTGGAAGAAAGATGCTATTTGGGTCATAGTCGGCAGAATGACTAAATCAATGCATTTTCTTCCTGTTAGGACTGACTACTCTATGGAGCTATACGCAGAGCTATACATTGATGAGGTGGTGAGACTTCATGGAGTTCCTTCTTCCATTATCTCTAATAGAGACCCGAGATTTACTTTGAGATTCTAGAAGAAACTACACGATGCTTATATTATATAGTTTGAGGGCATTTGGGAGAAGTATATTCGGCTTGTTGAGTTTGCCTACAATAACAATTATTAGTCGAGTATACAGATGGCTCCATTTGAGGCTTTATATGGTAGGAGGTGTAGGACACCTCTATGTTGGATAGAGCTTAGTGAGGGTAAGATAGTGGGTCCCGATTTGATCCAAGATACAGAGGATAAGGTTAGAGTCATAAGGGAAAGGCTGAAAGCGGCTTCAGATCTTCAGAAGTTGTATGCTGATCTTAAGAGGAAGGATATCGAGTATTCAGTGGGTGACAGAGTATTCTTGAAGGTTTCTCCCTGGAAGAAAGTTTTGAGATTTGGTAAGAAGGGTAAGCTTAGTCCTAGGTTTATAGGTCCATACAAGATCTTAGAGCATGTGGGACCATTAGCCTATATACTAGCTGTAACACCCACCGTCGAATACCGGAGGACTAGAGGATGAGCGCCACATTCAGTGCCGGAACACAGTCTTATCTTACTTAATAATCCTAAATCATGTATTAGAAGTGACTAAGTTTTCATAAGGAGGTAAGTAATTTTTTTTAAATAAAAGACTTAAAGAAATTCCTACAAAAAATTCGCAAGAGTTTCCCCTAAGAATTAACTTGTCACACAAAGAAAATAGAAACACTTTCAATATTTATTCCTCCGAACCCCAATACTCCAAATCAATACAATAAATCACACAACACTTTTAAATACTCACATCAATCAACTTAGGTTCTATCATAACATGATATCATCCATTCAAAGGTTTAATTGCTAGCGATCATTCACTTAAAATTCACATAAAGATAAAACTTCTTAATTAATCAGAAATCTCATTAATTCACAAACTCAATATTTACAACCTCAATCTTTTTACAATATTTTTATACATGCCATAGTTACGTCTTACTACATATCCTACTTAAAAATAGAGTTTCTTCTCTGATGTTACGCCTCTGATCTATAGGTAGCACCCACTGCTCTAAACCTGCGGGTGACAAAAATCAACGCGTTGAGTATATCGCTAAGTGGTGCTAAATAATTCATTGATAAAATAGAGAAGGTTGCCTAACAAACAAACCTTAAATGTAATTTAAAATACTTAAATCAAATATAAAATAAATATCAAAGACGTACAAATTAAATTAAAATATTCCAAAAGCCATAAAGAAGTTCATTCTTAAAAATAAATTTATAATTTGACAAATATAAGAAAAATTCAATGTATACAAATATATTTCCATTTTAAAAATTCCACGAATACAAATATATTTCCATTTTGTTTTATAACAGAACAAAGTTTATTCTTAGTTAAGGGCTCATACGTATTTTGAGAGAAATATAATCAGGTTTGGTTACGTAGATATCAAGAATAGAAAT
The DNA here is from genome assembly GCA_948099535.1 of Jatropha multifida. Taxonomy (NCBI): domain Eukaryota; kingdom Viridiplantae; phylum Streptophyta; class Magnoliopsida; order Malpighiales; family Euphorbiaceae; genus Jatropha; species Jatropha multifida. The sequence goes on along the minus strand of CANUEX010176045.1, from coordinate 6,740 downwards.
TTGGCCTATGAAAGCGCTACCAGATGTGGCCTGTGAAAGCGCCACCAAAAAATAAGCACGTCCGCTTATCTAGGAAGGTATCCAGAGCCTAGCATATGATCATAGCTTATAATATAACAGAAAGGCATCAAGCCGAGCATGCTCATAACCGGAAGAAACATCATCTTATTACATTTCAATCATGCATACTTGATCCCAAAACAAATCCATTCTTTTACAAATCTTATTTCTTATACATAATTCCTTAGTAATACATTTCATAATTTAATACTTATTATTTCAAAAATTCTTTAACTTACAACTTGTAAAATTCATCAAAACCTACTCATGTTCCAACTAAAAACCATTCTTTCACAATACACTTATATACATAGCTTTAAATACTTAAAAATCAACATTTAAGCAACAAAAAACATGTCTTATCACCTTAGGGTTGTTCGGCCTCCTTAGGTCAATGAAGGGGAAAGAGATTTCTTTCCACCAAATACCATTTTTTAAGCCAAAAATACTTAATCAAGATATTAAAACCATTACTTAAAAATATTTAGTTTTAAAACTAATCTTTTATGCGTCCAAACTTTCTTTAAGTCTTAAAAAAATACTTAAACATTAAAATATCAAGTAGTGGTTTAAAGCACCATTAAATTACTTATAAATAAACTCATTAACATAAAAAAGAAACAAAAACATGAAGTAAAAACCCATGCCCTTCCTCCTAAGGAGGTTCAGCCAAGTGTGGGAGAAGGAGAAGGGAATGTTCCTCTTCCCATTCAAGCATTTCATCATGCTTAGAAAACATAGAAAATCATATAATTAAGCAATTCCCCAACAAAATCACAAAATCTTCAAAATTTACTTAAAACCTAAAAATTGGAAACTTAAAGAAAATGAAAGGGGAAGGGAAATATTATTTCACCTACCTTCAAAACAAGCTTGACTAATCTTGGAAAGCCTCAATCCTTGGTTTTCTCCTTCCCTTTGGAGGATGGTTCTCCAACCTCTTCAAAGTAGGAAAAATTAACATAAAAATCAAGAAATGGAAAATGAAAGAGATGGAGCATGATTTAATGCATCAATTACATTTCTAAGCCTTGAATTCTACTTATTAATTCACAAATTCAAATTTCACAACTTACTTGTTGTGAAGCTTTTCTCCAATTCCCTTGCTTAGGATCACCAAATATCGCTTTCTTAACTTGTTTCTTCGAGTTTAACCACTAATCTTTGGTTTAATTTATCTATTTTAAGGTAGTTTAGAGGTAGAGAAATTGAAAAAAAGGAGGAGAGAAGAGAGAGAAGTTGGCATGGAAGAGAAGAGGAAGAAGAAGGAGGAATAGTGTTGCTTTTAAGTAGAAAAATCAAACTTGACTACTTAGTTTTATGTCAAATGAATGACTATGATCAAGTCTCTAGTATTCTAATCCAAGGGCTCTAAATATTCATCAAATAGTTCTCCTCTAATTATTATTTAACTCCACCAATTTATTGAATTAACCCCACAAAAATAATTCCTCAATTATTTCTTCACATATTACACTAGAAAACACTATTCATAAATACCTTAAGTCTCCAAAAATATTCACGAAATATTTTCTACCCACCTAAACCATGCAAACATGCTCCAAAAATATTAAATAAAATATTAAACATGCATAGTAATTTTTTCGGATGGAAATAATACCAATTCCTGGACCAATGGTATTATTCACAGACTAGTAAATCACTATTACTAACACTGAAAGATGACATTGAAAAATGGACTATTACAGTTCTCCCCCCTTAAAAGAAATTCATCCTCAAATTTCACCTGATATAAATAGCTGAGGGTGCTAGGGTGCTGCTGTCTCATATGTTCTTCCCTTTCCCATGTAGCTTCCTCTGTCTTATGATTCCTCCATAGGACCTTCACTAGAGGATTCTCTTATTCCTTAATTCTTTAACCTCTCTAGCAAGTATCCTTATGGGTTCTTCCTCATATGTTAAATCCGGCTCGATGGTGACAGACTCGGTCGAAATAACATGTGAGGGGTCTGATCTATATCTCCGTAGCATGGATACATTAAAGACATTATGGTCCCACACGCTCTAAGATCTCATATGGACCTATAAACCTAGGACTAAGCTTACCCTTCTTACCAAATCTCAAAACTTTTTTCCATGGAGACACCTTTAAGAATACTTTATTACCCACTGAATACTTGATATCCTTCCTCTTAAGATCAGCATATGACTTCTGATGATCTGAAGCCGCTTCCAACCTTTCCCTTATGACTCTAACCTTATCCTCTATCTCTTGCATTAAATCAGGACCCACTATCTTACCCTCACTAAGCTCTGTCCAACATAGAGGTGTCCTACACCTGCTACCATACAAAGCCTCAAATGGAGCCATCTGAATACTCGACTGATAATTGTTATAATAGGCAAACTCAACAAGCCAAATATACTTCTCCCAACTGCCCTCAAACTCTATCACACAAGCCCTCAACATGTCCTCAAGGATCTGAATCACCCGCTCTGACTGACCATCTGTTTATGGATAGAAGGCTGTGCTGAAGTGAAGTCTAGTACCTAGTGCCTCATGTAGCTTCTTCCAGAATGTCAAAGTAAATCTCAGGTCTCTATCAGAGATAATGGAAGAAGGAACTCCATGAGGTCTCATAACCTCATCAATGTAGAGCTCTGCATACTGTTCCATAATGTATTCGGTGCTAACAGGAAGAAAATGTGTTGATTTAGTCAATCTATCGACTATGACCCAATTAGCATCTTTCTTCTGAGGTGTAGTAGGCAAACCAACCACAAAATCCATAGTGATCCTATCCCATTTCCACTCCAGAATAGAGATAGGGTGTAGCAAGCCCGATGGGACCTGATGCTTTGCCTTAACTTGCTGACAGGTCAAGCATCTCGATATAAAATTCGCAATGTCCCTCTTCATAGCTGGCCACCAATATTGGTTCCTCCGATCCTAATACATCTTATTACTACCTGGATGCATAGCCTATGGACTATTATGGGCCTCTTCTAAGATACTCCTCCTCAAATTCGAGATCTTAGGCACACAGATCCGACCCCCAAAGTATAAATAGTCATCCCTAATCTCAAATCTTTTCTTCTTACCCTCTCTAACTAAGCCTTTCCATAAGGCAATGGTCTCGTCACCCTGCTGTGCATCAATAATCTGCTAAAGTAAGCTAGGTCTTACCCTAAGCTTTGCTATAATAGCACCATCTCCAAAACATTCATTGCATGAAGGGCAACTAAAGACTTCCTGTTTAGTGCATTTGCAACTACATTAGCTTTACTCGGATGGTAATCTATAGTGAAATCATAATCCTTAAGTAGCTCTAACCATCTATGCTACCTCAGGTTAAGTCTCTCTGCGTAAGTAGATATTTAAGGCTCTTATGATCCATATCAAATGGCATCTCTCACCATACAGGTAATGCCTACAAATCTTCAAAGAGAAGACAATAACTACTAACTCCAAATCATGGGTAGGGTAGTTCTTCTCATGTGGCTTAAGCTATTAGGAAGCATAAGCAACTACCTTGCCCTCCTGCATAAGTACACAGCCCAAACCACTATGTGAAGCATCACTATAGACATCATATGGTCTGCCTGGAGTGGGCTTTGTCAAAATCGAAGCCTCAGTAAGCATTGCCTTAAGCCTCTCAAAACTACTCTAACATCTATCAATCCACTCAAATCGAACCTCCTTATGAAGAAGTCTAGTCAAAGGGGCTACAATAAGAGAAAACCCCTTGACAAACCTCCTGTAATATCTAGCCAAACCTTAAAAACTATGGATCTCTGTGACATTCTTAGGTGGCTTCCACTCAAACACTGCCTCAATCTTTTTCGGATCTACTCGAATACCCTCTGTAAAGACAACATGTCCTAAGAAAGCTATCTCAGTCAACCAAAACTCGCACTTACTGAGCTTAGCATACAACTGTCGGTCTCTCAAAGTCTGCAGAATTATCCGTAGGTGGTGATCGTGATCCTCTCTAGTCAGAGAGTACATCAAAATATCATCAATGAAGACCACCACAAACTAATCCAAGCAAGGAATGAAGATTTAGTTCACCAAATCCATAAACACTACTGGAGCATTAGTCAATCCAAAAGGCATCACCAAAGACCCATAGTGGCCATAACGAGTCTTGAAAGCAGTCTTAGGCACATCCAATTCTCTAACACCCAACTGATGATACCCTTATCTCAAATCAATCTTCGAGAACACTGTGGCCCCTCTCAACTGATCAAATTAATCATTTATCCGAGGTAATGGATAATGATTCTTCACTGTCTCCTTATTAAGCTTCCTGTGGTCGATGCATAATCTCAAAGTGCCATCCTTTTTCTTCACAAACAATACTGGAGCACCCCAAGGAGATACACTAGGTCAAATAAAACCCTTGTCAAGCAACTCCTAAAGCTGAATCTTCAACTCTCTCAACTCTGTAGGAGCCATCCGATAGGGAGCTATAGATATCGATGTAGTACCCGGCATAACCTCAATACTAAACTCAACCTCTCTCGTAGGAGGTAAACTAGGCAACTCATCGGGAAACACATCGGGGAAGTCACATACTGTCAAAATCTCATGGACACTAGGAGATCTCTACTTAAGCTCAAGTACACAGGCTAAGAATGCGTCACATCCATGCTAAATCATCTTTCTAGGAGTACTGGCTGAAATAACATTTGAGAGGTAATCCATCCTCTCCCCCACAACTACAATCTCCTCACTAGACGGAGTTTGAAGTGTGAACCTCTTACGTTTATAATCCATAATCACCCCATGCCGAGATAGCCAATCCATACCCAAAAAATCACATTGTATTCCCAAAAAGGCAACTCTATCAAATCTCCCGGGAATACATACCCATGAATGACTATAGGGCAATCTCTAAAGCATGGGGAATAGCTCCCGCAACCTGCCTCAAAGCAGCAACCAACTGCTGAGCAAAATCACCCTGATTAGGCCTCGCAGCAGCCTGCCCCATAGCTGAGGCGCGCTCTGCATTAGAACCCAAAACAACACCAGCAGTACCACCAGCTGGTACACCACCCTCAAGCATACCACCCTCTGGAGGGGCATAACTATCCACCTTCTCATCAGATAGGTGCTGAGACATAACTCGAAACCTATAGAGACCAACAGGTTCGCATTAGAGAGAAGTTCCCAAAACAGACTAATATGGCATGTATTTAACTTAAATCACTTATCTAACTACTCCAATCATATAAACTCTCACACCAAATCATAAATCCTAGAACCACCTAAACCTAGGCTTTGATACCACTAAATGTAACATCCACTGCCGAATCCCGAAGCACCCGACGACGAGCGCCACATTCAGTGTCAGGGCACCGTCTTATCTTACTTAATAATCATAAATCATGTATTAGAAGTGGCTAAGTTTTCATAACGAGATAAGTAATTTTTTTCTTTAAATAAATGACTTAAAGAAATTCCTATAGAAAATCTGCAAGAGTTTCCCCTAAAAATTAACTTGCCACACAAAGAAAATAGAAAAACTTCCAATATTTATTCCTCCAAACCCTAATACTCCAAATCAATATAATAAATCACACAGCACTTCTAAATACTCACATCAATCAACTTAGGTTCTATCATAACATGATATCATCCATTCAAAGGTTTAATTGCTAATGATCATTCACTTAAAATTCACATAAAGATAAAACTTCTTAATTAATCAGAAATCTCATTAATTCACAAACTCAATATTTACAACCTCAATCTTTTTACAATATTTTTATACATGCCATGTCACGCCCCCTTTTTGACCCCGCAAGGCCAGACAAGAGGTGTCACATTTAGTGCCAAGCCACATACCGGCTTGCTTATTAGTGTAGATCTAGTATGAAATAATAAAGATAAATGATCCAAACAATTTATTATTTTAAATAAATAAACATGTAGCGAAGTTTGTAAACCACAACTTACTTTAAAACATTAAACTATAAAAGTCTAAAAAAATTTAAATCTTTCAAAGCAATAATGGTAACCCATCAAACAGTTCTAAAATAGTTTAGGCAATTCCTAAAGAAAACAACAAGAATGTCCTTTGAAACTACCATTTAAGAAACGTTTAAACCTATTAATATAACATTCCAAAGTAGCAACAAGATTCTCAAAATCCATTATAACATTTAATATTCCATTATAATAAAATGAATTCTCAAAAGAAACCATTCCCAATCCAACATTTATAAATCCAAAAATGTCAAAAGTTCAATCTCAAAATCAAAGACCAAGTCTATGTGAAACAAAACCAAATCCTTATAGAGTTCACAAAATAAAATCAAATGTACTGAAATAAATAAGTTCCAAGCCCCACATAGCAAACCAATGCTCTCTTTATTCCAAATCTAACACATGCCATGAGTCTATAGTTTAGACTCACACTTTAGTACGGAGGTAGAAGATCTTCTCTCTGAACACAGGTACTCGAGATCCACAGCTAACAAACTTCAACCTACACGAGTTAAAAACATCGCGTTGAGTATAAAACTCAGTGATACTCAACAATATGTATATACATTCACATAGCAAACAGGTATGGTTCATTGAAACCATACACAATATCAATATATATATATATATAGCATTTATTACAATAGTCCACAAAGACAACTTATTTCTCAAACAATCATGCAAAATCATTTATAATCAAGACATGCGTGACATAAGAGCATATCAC
>CANUEX010176039.1:0-32893 GCA_948099535.1 Jatropha multifida | reverse complement strand
TATTAAAATTCACCCAAACAATATATAATCCACAAATTAATCTACTAACCAAAATAATTAACTACTCAAACTATAAAATCATTCAACCAATATTCTAAAATTAACAAACTAATTAATAAAAAATTTAACCAAATAAATTCTAAAAATTATAAAATTAATATCCAATAAATATTAAAGTCTCGATAAATCCTTGAATCGGAGGAGGAGGAGATGGTGGCTGGTAGCAAGCTGGGCTTGCTGTGGTTGCCGGAAGCTGCTGCAACGGAGGAGACAGTGGCTGGCTGGCCTGTTTCACGTGTCAGAGGAAGAAGTGCTGGCTGGAGCTGGGTCTGAATCGCGCGATAGAGGAGGGAGGAAGAGTAGTGGCCGCGCGAGGAGGAGCTGGCCGCGTCTGAGGCAGCGTTGCTAGTGGTGCTGTGACGGTGGAGCAGTTGTGGCGGTACTGGCAGCGCTGCAGGTGGTCTTTGCGCAGAGAGAGAGATAGGGAGAGAGAAAGAGGAAGAGAGAGGGAGAGCTGGAGCGGTGCTAGCATCGGCTTGAGGCGTGGTTGGTGGCTATGGCACGGTGGTCGGCGCGGTGGAGAGAAGCCGGAGACAATGAGAGAGAAAGAGAGAGGGAGGGTTGAGTGGTGTTTTCGATGGAGAAGAAGAGAAGGAAAATAAAAAGAAAAGAGTGAAAAGAAAGATAAGAAAGAAAGAAAAAGAAAAAGAAAAAGAAAAGAAAAAAAATAATAAAGTTAAAATTATTAATAAAAAAAAACCGTCCCTAACATAATATGTCGGAGGAAAAGAATAGTGATGCACAGTGATTATCAAAAATATCCGACTCGGGTCTAATTTTAATTAATTCGATCCAATAAAAAAATTGGTCCGATTTTTATTTGATTAACTGTTACTCGATTAATTTTAGGGCGGACCAAAATGGTTTTCAGTCCAGATAATATTACGTGGCGTAATATTATTGGCTAATAATTTAACGATTAAATTTAAATGAGAATTATTTTAAAATAAAAATTTCAGGGTATTATATTATCCCATTAAATAGGAATTAAAACCAAGCAGTTCTTCCCATTGTGAAATGGAGATTTTAATTGTGAAAAGTCTGAGAGTGTGTGTGGTGTGTGTGTGCATTTTGTCAAAAGTTGGCTTTAGTCGCCATTTGATTGGAAAAGTGTCATTTGATTAAAAAAAATGACTTTAGTCGCCAAATTGATGAAAATGTGGCTTTAGTCACCAATTTGATAAAAATGGTGAAGTGTTTTCGCTTTAATTGACAGGTTGATTGAAAAATGGCTTTAATTGCTAAATTTGAGAAAATGTGTCTTTAGTCACCAATTGGCTTTTGTTGCCAAAAGTTTGAAGAAGAAAGCCATAAAGCAGCGCATATAATGAAGCAAAGGAAACAAACAATCCTATCCATTCATCTAAGTCATATTCATATCATTTAAAAGTTTAAAATCTCACATTGAAGGCAATTACAACAAAAGAAATAAATCTAAAGTGCTCTCGTGCTCAATAAAGTGTTAAAGCATTGGTTTGGTTCCTAATTTATTTGCTCAGTGTGGAGAAAAAGATGCTTAAATTCAAAAAAAAAAAATTCAAAGTCTCTACTCTAAAATATGTGATTTAAAGACTAACATGCACTCTAAGTATTAAAGCATTTATTTAAATTAAGCTAAACATGCATTTAATCTAATTGAAAAAGGCTAATTAATTATGTCATTATTTTTTTTCCTAAATAACTAATCCTAAGCTAAGTGATCATGCAACTTAATTAAATCTAAGTTAATCATGTAATTAATTAGGTTCTAAATTAATCATTTCTTAATTTAATCCTAATCAAGCATCTAATTAATTCTAAGCTAATAAAGCATTTAATTGATCTAATTAATTAATTATATATGTGTTAATTGACTAATTATCAAGTGATCATGCAATTATATAATTTAAGTGCTAAATTAATCTAATTAATCCTATGCAATTAATTAAAATTAGCTATGTATTTAATTAATTAATTCTAACCTAATTAATTAATTCTAAGTGATCATGCAATTTATTTAATTTAATTCTAAACTAAAATAAATCATGCATTTATCTAAGCTAATTAAATATTAAATTTAATTAATTCTAACTAGGTATTGAATTAAACTAACTAATTAAATATTAAATCTAACCTAATTAAATTAAAATAAATTAAAATTAAAGGGATGTGGCGCCTACCTCTTATAACATGCTTTAACGATGTATTGGAGGTGGCATGCGTTCAAAATCTTCAACTTGGGAATCCTTGACGGACTCCAAAAAAAAAAAAAGCATGCTATTGTGGTTTTTTATTTAAGTGAAAACCCATACTTCGCTAAAAGACTTATAGGAGCAAAAGCCTTTAAATAGGTTGCTTATATTACTTCAAGTCATTTTTCAAGTTGTTGTGTTAAATGAGGTTTTTTCAAGCGTATTTATAGGCTTAGGAGGTAGTGGGGGTGTTCGAAATTTGGCAATGTGGAATTGGGGGTAAAAAATTGCATTGTTGCCGAGCTAGCCAATGGCCGGTAGATGGCCAGGTTCAGCTGGCCAGAGTAGGACTGCGGCCAGGGTTGGCTTGCCAATGGCTGGCTGGTGCTGCCGTTGGCTTGCCCTGGCTAGTTCCTCTAGCACTATAGTTATAGTCCAATTTGACCCTTTTTGGCTGCTTTGACTGGTTCAAGGTCCATTTTAACTCCAATTTTGGCCTGTAAGGTACCGTTGGAAAGGTCTTTCAATCTAGTTTCTAATGGTGCTACTTGACTTGAAAACCACATGCTAGAGAGAATTATGGCCGAATCAAAGTGATTTTCCTATTTGTTTTGTACTAATCTTTGATTTTTTTTTTTCACCTATTGGCTATCAGTTTGAACCACACCTTTTGTGATTAATTTTACTTAATATAACGGTGTGAAAAACACGTGTTCACAGATGTCTTCGGCTAGCATCCCATGTTATGAAGGAGAATGGATTATGGATATTAAGGAAGATGACCCGCTACGGTTCCATGATATTCTACAATGGATGACTAGAGTTTATCCTGAATTAGCTACTAGATATGACAAACGAGCTTTACCATGGTTAGCATTACAATCTGCAATATTAGATGGTTAGCTTTATAAGAGAACGTTAAATGGTATACTATTGAGATGTGTGTCGATGAAGGAAGCTGAGAAAAGAATGAAACAAATCTATGCAAGAGTTTACAGCAACCACATGAGCGAAAAAGCCTCAGCAAAGAAGATTCTTAAACAAAGGATTGTATTTTATTTGTGAAAAGGTACTTTGAATGTTAGATTCACGGAGACATGTCATATTCAACAGTCAGAATTACATATTCTATTTCACCACGACTGTTTGCAATTTGGGGAATATATATCACTGGCAACATCTCACCACCAGCATCCAATGGACACGAGTTCATCATAGTGCGAGTAGACTATTTTTTAACATGGGTTGAAGCATAACTTTTAAAAAGAAGGGCACCAAGCAAATGGCCAATTCATTGAGAAGAATATTATTTGTAGATATGAGATTCCCCATCACATAGTGACAAATAATGGAATTTAGTTCCAAGCTGAAGTGAAAATGCTCTTACAAAAACATGGAATTGAGAATCATTGGTCTTCACCTTATCGTCCACAGGAAAATGAGGCAGTGGAAGCTGCAAACAAGAATATCCAGAAAATTTTGAGGAAAATGGTTGAGAATCATCGAGATTGGGCTAGTAAATTACAATATGCTAATGGGGCAACTCTTTATTCTTTAGTTTATAGGACGGAGATTGTTTTACAAACTGAGATAGAAGTGCAGTCCTTGCGCATGATGATAGAATAAAAAATTCTAGAATGTTAATGAGTTAAAAGCCTTTATCAAGAATTAGCTCTCTTGCACAGAAAATGTTTAATGCTAGATTTATGGATCAACAATAAAAAAGGAGAGTGGCCAAGCACTTCAATTATAGAGTCAATCCAAAGTTATTAAAAGCATGAGATTTGATCTTGAAATAGATAAAGCCTAATGTGCAAGACCGAGAGGGAAATTCAAGCGTAATTGGAAAAGTGCATTTTTGATCAAGAGAATGTTTTCAAAAGGTGTAGTGAAGCTATTATATTTAGAAGGTAATGAGCTTATAGAGCCAGTTAACCTAGACAAGTTGAACAAATTATATGTTTGAGATAAAAACATTTATACCAAGGCTTAAGTAATTTAATTCATCTTTTATTTTTTTATTAATTTTAAAGCTAGATGTGTTAAGTTTAAATGTCGATTTGCAAATGATGTAAATTTACATTGTTGATATGGAATAAAAGTAAATATTTCAAACGTTTTTAAACAAGAAACATTCATTCATAAATAAGTGGTGCATTGTATTGATAACAACTATTTAGCGCATGTCATTAAAAAGCAAGATAAATGCATCTATCTGCCAGATCTTAACAGAAGCCTAGCAATCAGAAGGTCGACAAACTAGAATCAGCTTTGATCTTAGAATAAGTCTGCAACCATAAGCGGTAGTGGGAAAAAGATGAAGTGTCGAGTACTTTGGAGATAGGAATAGTGGCACGACTAGGCCAAGTAGAAGTAAAGTGTGACAGAAATCCCTAGGTGATCAATTCGTCTTCAAATTGAGTATAATTGGGAATAGACTGATGAGGGCCATACTGCCTAGCTACATGACTAGGGTGATAAGAAATTGTCATAGTCTATCTGTACAAAGGCACAAAGCATATATATAGAGACTGTGACTCATTGTATGTGCCACCAAGGGCAAATCCATTTGATGCCTTCAGCTATAATATCTTGAAAGATGGTTTTCCAATCCTTGGCAGTGTCTCTAGTCAAGTGATTGTGGCATCAGATAAAGACTCTCGGCCTATCATTGTGCATTAAGTGGTTTAATGGTTGTTCCATCACTTGTAGCTTCTCGAAAGCCCACAACTATAAAAAAAACATAAACACAAAAAAAAAGAAAAAAAGAGAGAGAAATAGCTCGTTAAGTCGAAAACCTGCAAGAGCGGTTTAGGCAAAAATTAGAGCAATAAGAATAAAAAAAAGACAATAAAAAGGAAAAATGATAAATGAAAAAAATAAAACAAGACTCGCTAAGTTAAAAACCCGCAAGGGCAGTTTAGACAAAAGTTAGAGCATGTGTAAAAAATGCACTTATCTGTAGTAGAAACGGACTTCCCATTAGATAAGCTAAGAGTTAGGTTCTCGAGCATGCTCTCCTAGCCAAGTCAATATCTCTGCGAGAATAAGAGGAAACAGTGTTGAGGATGCTATGTTTTCTCTCGAAGGAAAATAGAATGGATTTGGTTCATTTTATTTAGTAAAATGGTTTTCTCTTATTATACCTATTCATTGATCATCTTATTGAAAAGCCTCTTACTTTGGTAAGAATTTTATTTTGGAATTGTCACCCTCTTTAGTAAAAATTTTTGAATTAATCGATTCTTTAAAATTGTCTAATTCAATTTTAATCCAAAGATTGGGAATGAGAGTTTGGTACGGTTTTGGGAAGGTGTTATGTACCCGAATTGCCTAGTTAGAAGCTGGTCCACTTCATTGTCAATTCATTTACAATAATTGATAATAAAATTAATTAGAATTGAGGTGTAAAACTTTTATGCAATTTTATAAATGTGGCACATAAGCACATTTCTACATACATAAAGCAAAAAATAAACATCCAAAGAAAGGGAGGGAGGAGAAAAGAATTACAGCCTCTTCCTAATTTATATTCTACCCATTTATCTAGTTAAAATTTATCATCCCAACTACTTATTACAACAAATTAACAAATAGGACCCATTAAGGTCCTTTACATCAAGCTTAATAATAAAGCAATAATATAAATGGATAATACAGCAATGCACAATTTAATAAACATCCACAAAACTAAATAAGTACACATTCATTCAATAATGATAATATGATGAATGTTCATGTTCATAAACTAATATTTAACGGGTTAGCCCAATAATAATAAAAGAATAATGAATAAGAAAGCAAGAATGTAAAAACAAAAACTTAAAAGTGCATAGAAGTAAAGGGAATTAAATTAAAAATAAGAATTTAAAATGTTTAAACAAAGTTTGGGTTCAAAGTCTTGATGTTCATCATAAGTGATGAACAAAAGCACTTGTCATCACCCATTTCTTGTTGATTTTATGTTTATTCAATCCATGACGGGTCGAAATCACAATCCAGAACAATAAAGTATGGTGCTTAACCTAATGGAACTCTGACTCGAGACCATTTTATCGATTTTATTATTTTGGACCTCTAAAATGAAGGTCCATGCACAACAAAGGAAGTGGCGTGCGGAGCTCACCTAGATCAGGATGTCACAGAACCAATATTTATGCCTTTATCTTATTGATTTTTTATGTTTCTAAGTTTAAAGGTTCGTGCGCCACTAAAGAGTGGCATGTGCCATTGGGTGTGGCATGTGGATCTTGCCCTGACTAGAAGATGTAGAACATTATTTTGGAGCTCTTTGACTAAAGGAGAAGTGTCACGTGTTGCACGTAGTAGTGCAAGGCCCTGACATTGTCGCGTGAACCATTTTTGACAGTTAGAAGCTCTCTAGTTGTTCACTGATTTCTCTCCCAACTACTATAGAAAAGGTGTTCTAACATCGAAATAAAAAAAAAAAGATGAAAAATGAGTTCAGGGCTCTTAAGGATTACCTTGCTTGAAAGATTCCAAAACTTTTTGAGGAAAATGAACCAAGGAACCCAAAAGCTTTGATTTTAAATCAAACAAATGCGAGTTTAAGTTTAATGTGAGTATTTGTGGTTTATCAAGAATTAAGAAAGTTTTATCCAAAAATGATGAATAGAACCTTGAATCCAAGTAAGAAATAGAAGTTTCACTTAGACTAAGGTTGAGTTTTCAAATTAAAAGAGCTTCCCTTAGTTGATCCAAAAATCTTTTTTTTTGCACAATTCCCAATGCTCTATTTATAGACAAATAGAGAATGTTGCGCTAATTTTAGGACTTAGGTGGCAAGTACCACCAGTGGGCCCTAAAATCAAGGTGGGTCCATTCTTACTAGATCAGATCGAGTGCACACAAAATGAGGTGGCGCACTGAGAAGTTTGCCGAGTGGACCCGAAGCACCTTCCAGGCTAGATTTCACTGCGAAATGCTTGGAAACTTAAAAAAGTAAAAATGGTCAAATAACTTAATTATCTTAATCACGGACCATCGATCTAAGAATCAGAGTGATTGAAAGTCTCGATTCACTTTTATGTAAAAAAAAAAGGTTGTCATCACTGAGTCATTTAGGGGCAAAATTGAGCGTATATAGTTTGTCGCCACTTCGATAAAATTTTTCTTTTTTTAGCAAGATTTGTCAAAGTGTAAAGTAGATGCGTAAGTAAGAAATACTTAGATTTGTTGCTTTCCATATATATGAAGAATTAGATTTCAAAGTAGTTTCATTTGGAAACCGACCTTGCGTATATTTATTCACAATATAAAGAGTCCAAAGTGCATCTCTATAATTGAATAACCTCCAACTAACCTGGCCTAAAAAGGCCTAATTCATATTGCTGAGGTTTTGGATACCTAGTCCTCCAAAAAGCTTGGGTAACTAGACTATATCCCAGCTAAGTAAATGCACCTTTCATTCATTACTTTTACCAGCCAACAAAAAATCACGACACATTCATTCCAGCTCATTACAAACTAAGACTGGCATAACAATGGTTTGCATAGCATAAAGTGGAATAGTAGCGAGGGAAGATTAGATTAAAGTAGCTTGACCTGCCATAGTCAAAGAAGAAGCTCCCTAACCAGTTAACTTCAGCCTCATCTTATACAAAATGTATTAATAAATATGCTTATCCACTTTATTATGCATAGAAGGAACACCAAGATACATTTCATGAATAGTGCAAACAGAAAAACTAAAAGCTTTTGAGATAGCTTTTGCCGAGAAAGGAATAACCTGTAGATTTATGGATACTAATCTTTGGACTAGATTTTATCGAGAAAGGATTTAGAATGTACAAAAAAACATGTAGCTAAGAAAGTGATGCTTCAGCGAATAAAACCACATCCTCTGCAAATAACAAATGGAAAATATAAGGTCCTCATTATGAAAGAGGAATAAAATGTCATTCCCCATCATTAACTGCTCCTTGAATTAAATATACAAAGGAAAAATATATAAGGTGAAATAGGGTCACCTTGCCTAATGCCACGAGATGGATAGAAGGAACTCAAATTTTCTCCTTTTCAATGCATCTTCATATCGGCAGACTTTAATGCACCTCATGATATTATGAACCCCTCAAGGAATCTAGCATCTCTTAAAACCCAGTCCACAAATTCCCTACGAAGCCTACTATGTGCCTTTTTAATATCAATTCTAATCACCATAAAACCAATAGGACCTTTCATGTTCTTCATGGAATGGATAGTTTCTTAAAACACCATAATGTTATCTGTTAATTGCTGACCAAGTGAAAACTACTTTGTTCAAGCCTTATCAGATGAGGGAGAATAGTCTTAAGCTTATTAACTATAATTTTGGTAACAAGCTTGTATAAAACGTTAAAAAGGCGAATCAGTCGAAATAAAGAATGCTCTCTAGAGTAGGGACTTTAGGAATGAGGACTAGGATAGTCGAATTCAAATCCTAAGGAATCAAAGCACCTTGTAGAATATCAATAATAAATATAGCCATCGACTAACTAAGAATGCACTAGCTCTTCTGAAAAAATCCTCATGAAACCCATTTGCAATAGGAGATTCAAAGAAAGTCATGTCAAACAAAGCTTCCTAGACTTCATCGTTAGAGAAAGGCTTCAATAAACCAACCCAAAGATCCAGATCTAGATGTGGGAACAACTAGAATCAAGTGAATCAACTCTAGTGGCCATATCCCAAGAATAAATAAACTTGTAAAAATTCGTGACCAACTCCTTTAGTTGATTCTCATTAGTAATTGAATTCCCATCCAAGTCTTTTAGTCTGTCAATTGAATAATTCTTCTTATGCACCGAAGCGAACATGTGAAAAAACTTTATGTTCCTATCCCCATGGTTAATTCAATCCTCCGTTGAACTTTGAAACCATAACTATTCTTCCTGAGCTAGAACTTCCTCCAGCTGAGATAGTAGATTATATTCCAAATTAATTAAGTTAGACTGTCTAGCCACACCTAACATTTTCTGAATACTAGCAATCCTTGACCAAAGTCTCTTTTTAAGCAAGAAAATATTTCCAAATACCCATTTATTCCAATCTTGCAATAGGAACAAGATTAAAAAGGTATTTAGAAATCCTAAAATCAATTCGCTAAACCCATTGATTTAAATCCAAAAAACATGTATGATGGAGCTAAGGGCTTAGGATAGAAAATAATAAAGTTTCAGGGCATTCATGAGAAGAAGCCAAATCAATAAGGGGGAGTGGTCTGACTGCATTCGAGATAAATGCAGAATCAAAGCATTTAGAAACATACACTTCCAACGAATTGAGCACAAAGCTCTATCCAGACGGGCAGACCTATGGGTATTGACATTAACTACCTGCTCCAAGTAAAAAAAGGGGACTTTAGAAGCTTAGATTAATAAGAGACTGGTTAAAAATTCATTGGTTGAAATCACTAGTCCCAAGATGAGAAGTGATAGAGTACCCAACTTGTTCATCCGAAGAATATACTGTATTAAAGTCACCGACAATATCCAACTATCTGAAACATCCAACTCTTATAAAGACAAATCATGCCACAAACATATTTGAAGCTGATTATCTAGACTTTCATAAACCACAACCATATTCCAGGAAAGCCCCCAATATTAGTTACCGATAAGCAATAATTTGACCACTAGTACCCAAAATATGGAGCGAGCACACATTAACATACTAGAGGACCCATATGCCACCATTAAACTCGACTGCCACCACACGAACCCAATTAGAGTAACCCATAGCTTTACACATACTGCAGGCTTAATCACCACTTATTTAAGCATCCAACAATAAATATTCAATTTATAAATTCTCCTATATTTTTTAAAGGTGCGAATGAAGCTAGATGATGCTGCACCTTGACAATAAAATAAACACAAAAATAATAATGATAAAGAGCAAAACACCATCCTCAAAACCCTCAGAAAGAGAGAGACTCAAAGAACCCATCAAATAAAAAATTCCTTTAAAATAGGGAGCCCTTGCATTATAGTCACTTGACTCGCTAACTCCAAACTCATAGCATCATCCCCATTGCCACTAAGTAAGATCTCCACCATAACTTCCATAGAGTCAATGTCATACTAATAGTGAATATTTGGAGAAGAAGGATAAGGAATAATTGGGCCTTGGTAGTGGGGTAAGAGTAAAAGAAGAAGAAATATTTAAAATTTGCAAACTCCCTCCTTCCTCCCTTGTGACCACCCTTATTTTTTCTTCAACATTTGACAATCACATGCTTAGCTTCTACCATAGCCTTCCACAACTTAGTCAACCACGTCAAAGGGTTAAAAATTGAAGAAGTCAGAATATAAGTAGGGGTACAAGAACTACTTGGGGCAGGAGGCACAAATATAGACGTTGCGTCATTCAGCAACTCCCATGCAAGCCTATATGGTGCTTATTCTTTTTCCCTAACTTGTGGGTCTGCTTAGGCTGAACAACAAATTAACTCAAGCCTATAAGCAACTCTTCGAACTTCAATAGGAGGTTGCAAGTGAACATCCTCATCATCACTTTCTATCTTAATGGCTAACGTGGAAAATTGGGACCCTAGAGATTGACCCCTATTATTAATCCCAACGTTATCCAATTTTTCCTTAGCCTTTCCATTTAAATTTTTCTAGGGATTCTGTTTATCTTTCTTAACCAACATTTGGTCCCCCAAATCCTTCATGATTGTAGGGTTAATTAACTCATTTTTCAACATCATGTCCCTAGAGTCCCAATGAAAGTCAATACCTCCGCTTCCTGGTCTCACTGGCTGAACGCCACCCTCCTCCGAAGCATGGTCTCTAGAAATATAACGTTTTGATGAATGGCCATATTTTTCGCATGAAAAACAAAATAGATGAATGCCCTCATACTCAACCCTCCTAACTCATCTACGAAGACGAAACTTGGAGATCAAGGGGCAAGTTATCCTCAGCTCACTGTACTCGTATTAGTGTCCACACGGATAGGTTTACCAATGGTAACTCCCACATTTATAAAAAAATTAGTATCAAAATATTCAATCGGAAGGCATGAGAATCTCACCCATACAATAACTCTTTGGATGAAATCCGAGTATGGGTTAAATTATGGTACCATTTCCTAACCGCAAGGTAATGATCCACAATCATCCATAGTCCTCTAAATACGCATGGCCCAAATCATCTGATGAGTTAAACGGTACTAAAAAATATCCATTCTCTAGTGCAATGATCTCAATAGGAGAGACTAAGGCCTCCATAACTCCCTTAACCTTTTTGTTAGATAGTTATAGCCAATATTTCTCCCTAACAGTTCCACAATAAGAGCCAACCACCATGGCCTTCTCATTCTACCCTTATTTGCCTTTGACAATTGAATATTGGGACAATTTTCATTCCCACTATCATCATCATCTTCGCTCTTGATACCCATATCATAATCCTCATTAGCATCGTGGCCAGAAGGTCAAATATATTTCTCAGACATCAAAATATATTCCTAAAAGACCTAATTGAAATATCCTATGCCTCCATTGAGATAGCATGTATAACATCATAGTCATTATGTCGGACCTTTTTTGTTCTTCTTTGAAGCTAGTCATTTTCCCCTCTAGACCTATCTCTGTTGGGGGAGTCTCCTAAGAGCAAGCCACCATTATTTTGAATTTCAAAAGTAATTTATTTTTATAATTTTCTTTAATTATACAAAATAATAAAATTATACATACATATTGTTAGCACCATGCCTTTGTGAAAAATTTTAAGACTATAATTTTGGGACTTGGTTTATGTCATTGTACGATATCAGAAAATATGTAATATTTCTGATATATAATATCAGATAATATGCACGCGTTAAATGGCGTATCGTAGTAATAATCAGTGTCATCTTCCGCAAGTGTACAAACGAAGAAAAGAAAAAATAAAATGAAATCATCATTTCATCGTCTTCTTTAATATATACATTATTATGTCTTTCTTAACACGCGCCCCTTTCTACACACACATAGACCAGAGAGAGAACTCTCACAATTTAATTTGATTAATCCCTCTCTCTCTCTCTCTCTGATCAAGTTTAGGGTTTCGAAATATTTGCTTCTCTCACTGTTCCATTTCCCTATTGGATGAAATATTATTTTAGACTGGTTTTAGTTTGTCTGCCTTGTATTTCTTTCAAATTAGGGCATCAAATTGGAGGTATGATGCTAAAGGTGCTGTAATTTGGTCTTATTAGTTGGATTTTGCATCATGGAGAACGGTCACGATGGGAAATTAGTTAATAAGATGTCGGGATTAGGGCTTAATGATTTTGCATCTTCGTCTTCGAATCTTGATTTTAATGCTAACAACGGGACTATGGCTAACATGGCTTCCACCTCCGCCACCAGCAGCAGCAACAACAACAACAACAACAACAACAACAACGACAGCTTGTTTCAGGTAATGAAAGCTGTAGAAGCTGCCGAAGCCACCATCAGACAACTGGTATGGTATTTTACGTGAAAAGAAATGATGGGCATGCTTTGGTTGTTTGTTTTTTGAATCCATAAGTCAGAAAATACTTCGAGACTGTAATATAGTTTTTAGTGGAGTCACTATTCTTTATCTTTCTATGTTCATATATTTAAACATGGGGTTTCATTGATAATGAATGTAATGAGGTATTTAGGAGTTTTGGTCCTATTTTACTCGTTGATTTTGGCATGGAAAGAATGGAGATTGGCTGGTAATATTTTGCGTTGTACCTTCTCAGGTAGAAGAAAATACCGGATTAAGGAATGAGAACACCGGATTAAGGTCTGAGAATACCCGGTTAAGGACTGAACTCCAGAGGAAAATGAAGGAACTAGAAAAATATGTAATGCTCCTATAGTTTCTGCTAATTATCCGTTCAACTTTACTTGATATTAACTTATCAAATCGAACTGTTTTCTGGTTATCATATTGCTAATGTAGGCCCTGTTTGGCATCAACTTTTAAGGTAGTGTTTAGTGTTTGATACTAGTTAAAATGCTACCTCGGTATTTATACTGTTCGGTGTTTAGTATTTATACTAGAATTTAGAGGTTGAGCGAGTGGATCATGGAACCTTACCTCCTTTATATTTAGCTAAAGGCTATTAGAACAAATGACAACTACAGTGGTTATGCTGATTCTTGCAAAATCCTACAACAACTGGAAGTTACTGCAGCAGCTAGTATCGCCGAATAGGGCTGTATTTTTGTCTCCTTTAGTTTTTCAGAGTGAACTTTAATGCACAGGACTTAAACTAGTATTGGTCTAAGTATATGATTTTAATCCCATGGGTATCAAATCATAATTTTCCTCTGAACTACATATCAAGAGATATGGTTTGATTTAGTAAGTGGGTGATGACTTCAATAGAATCACACTAACAATAGCATCTTGTTCAAATTTGATGTCATGATGTGGAAATCTAAAATATACTTGAATGCATATGATATTTACTTGCACATAATAAATTCCTTTTGAAAAATATATTGAAACAAATACCTTGAAACTTGGGAGCTGCTCTAGATTCCTTGTGAGAAAATATATTAATATAGATGTATGCTGAACAAATTCTCAATTCTTAGTTTCTCACTGTGACATAGTATTCTTACTATAAAGAATAGGTGATTCCTCAAGGGATGCCTGAAACTGTCTACTTACTAACAGAGTAAGTAAATTTCAGCTCTGATCACCCTTAAGTGTGCACTTACATGGTACATAATTTAGCTCCAATCTAGAGCTGTTGTGAACAGCAGCTGTTAGGGTATATTTGGTACCTTTGCTTTTCGAATTATTCTTTTCCATTATAATTTTAGTGGCATCTCATCGATTTTACAATTCTTTATGATTCACAATTAAGTCCATGTTGCTATGGTAGTGGGATTTAGTCTTCATAAAACAGTCGTGTCCCTCGTCTGTGGATCCTTACACATTTTTATTGGCTGTGGCATTTGGCAGAAAATTGATGAATCAATGGGCCAAAGATCTCATTCTGTTGATCCATGGAATGAGCAGGTTCATGGTCCTTATGATCAATCAATTCCATCTGTAAGTGATCTAGAATATAAGGTTAAGGGCATCGGCACTACTTCTGCAGCTGATCCATCTGCCACGCTGGTTCTCCACCAAGATTTAAAGCCTAATAGTGAAGATCCTACGATAAGGAGTCGGGTTGAAAGCCACTCAGACATTAGCAAGATAAATGGGACACTGAAGGTACTTCCTGTAAGGCAGGCACCTGTTGATAGTGCTGGTCTCTCCCAGTTCTCGTCACCATCCACAGCGTCATTTTCCCCAAGCAGGTATTTTGAATAGGTTAAAGTAGTCTTGGCAAAGGTTAAGTACAGATTCCAACAACATTGCATGTTTATCCTAGGTATCAAATTGAAGGAGAATATGATCCTCATTTAAATTTGTCTGGACATGGGCTAATGCAAATGGCTGAAGTAAATAACCCAAGTGGTCTTTGGAAGCAGGTATTCAAATATTGCTCTTCAAGGCCTTTAGACATGCACATGCATGTCTATAGTGCAGGTCTTCTTTATAAACCTTATTTATATTTCTATAGGACTTTGTTCTCAAGATTAGGGAGCACGAAGAAGAGATTTTGCTGTTAAGGAAACATCTTGCTGACTATTCTTCAAAGGTAAATGAGCATATGCAACAATCACTTGTTTCCTAGGTACTCTTAATGCTTCTGTGTTCAATTAAACCTGTGCTGTTTGAAGGTCTAATAAATAACTTTGTTGATAGGAAGCACAAATACGAAATGAAAAATATGTCCTGGAGAAGCGCATTGCTTATATGCGCCTGGTATGCTAGCCTTCGCCTTATATGCTGCCAGTTTGTCCTCCTCCCCCCACCTGCACCCCTCTACTCCTATCTCATTCTTCTTCTTGTTACCTCCCTACACTTGTTTGGCAATAATCCAGTTAAATTTATTGGACTTCCTGCTGTTAGGCATTTGATCAACAACAACAGGATCTCGTTGATGCGGCATCAAAAGCTCTCTCATATAGACAAGACATAATTGAAGAGAATATACGTCTGACATATGAATTGCAGGTTACTTTACTCACTACTGTTTTTGTTTATGTTTATTCTTTATCATCTTAGGTACTTGATTTACTTTATTGTATATTTTTACACTCATTGCTTGGATGTTTTACTTGTGTGTTGAATTTTTAATCAAAATTTGATTCTAGTTCTTTTTAATTGAAATTATTTCTGTTTTCAACTATTGATCATCTATTCTTTGATGTGCCTTTCTACCATGTATGTTGTTAGTTCTGCTCATATATTACTATCTTGAATTTAAATTTTTACCAAATCGTTGCTAAGTTGAAAGTAATATTTGTTTGGAATGTACTGACAACAAATAGTATTCTTTAATTTCTTCCTTTCCTTTGCTCAGCATTTTTTAGTTGTCACTATCAATTGATGTTGAAGCACACTTCTAAGGAATCTATCTCTTAAAAAGTTCTTTTGAAAAGTTAAGTGTAAATTTGAAGATGTTAAGCATGGCTTCATGATTACCATAAATTTAGTGGCTAGTCATATGCATCTACCTTTTGTTCTTTTAGTTCCATAAAAATTTGCCAGAGTTACTTTTGAGGTCCTTAATTTGTTCTTGCAGGCTGCTCAACAAGAAAGATCAACATTTGTGTCCTCTTTGCTGCCTCTTCTTCAAGAGTATTCTTTGCAGCCACGAGTTCCGGATGCCCAGTCTATTGTTAGCAATGTCAGGGTCAGTATCAAATTGTTTTGAATCGTGTCTATGAAGTTTTTTATGCTTCTATGGTGATAGAATTTTCTTTGAAGGATGCATATAGTTAGTATGTTAAACTTTTATTTATTTATTTTTGACTGCTAGTACTTGCTGCTTGCAAATGAATAATTACTTTTTGTCCTTAAATGAATATGTATATTTTAGTGATTCTTGTAGCATACCTCGGGTTTAAGGCTCAATGATCCCTTGGTAGTGCCTCTATCATTGTCCGCCTGACTCAACTAAGGGACACTTTATTGCTTGGGCATGCACCTTTTCTAGGTGTAAGGTGCGGCAAAAGCAGGCATCTATATTTTTATTACCGCAATTCATGTTTTTAGTTAATTTTTTTTATCTATAGTGTTGCTTTAAGTTTGGACATTAGATTATGATGTGTTGTGAATTTGTAATACACCCAATTAAATAGATATTAACCGAAAAAAGGACAAGGATGGTGGGTTTTGTGACATTTTCAATTGAAAGTAGCGGCGGACGAAAAAATAATGAAAAAAAGAAAAATTAGAAACAGGAAAAGAAGAAAAGAAGAAGATAACAATCCGAATGGGGTTTAAACAATTTCTATCTGGATTTTAAAAAAAGAATCAAATCTATCATGGAATCAGAGTGAATCATTTGCTTATAACGTGAATTTTTTCAAACCATTAGCAAAATCACTGGTATCAATAGCAAGCAAGGGTGAATTAAATATTGAAATATTAATTAAAAAACACCTTAACTGTCTGTCTGGATGGGTTGAGGGAAGGGTTAGGAAGGAGAAGGGCAAGGGGGATTACAATAATAAAAATTTCGTGTTTGGGAGATGCTGAATTAATGGAAAAGTAAAGAAAGGTGATTTATATTCTTTATGTTTGGGAAGAGTTGAAGTAAGGGAGATGAAGCTTACTCTTACATGTAAGTTAATTTAGATGTCTCACCTCCACCTCTTTACACCCCAAGTACTAATATTGCACAGATGTGCACTTGTGCTTTAGGCTCCTAGACTCTTTTGCATCTTGATTTTCCTTGTGTCTTCCCTAAACTGTTGGAAAAATTACGAAGTGTTTGAAAACCTTAGTTTTAATTAAATTTCGTATAAGCCATAAGATAAAATTATCAAGCAAAGTTCCATCGAGCTCATCTTTAGTTCTCCTAAATCCTGAATAAATTAGAAAATTATATTTAAAATTTAAGAATAAGTGGACTAAATGTTGAAGATCAAATGAAATTTCTCAAAAAACACAAATATCTTATGGATCTAAAGAATTTTATTATATTAGCCTTTTAGCTTGTGAATCATTTTATAAATTTTTGGATATTTAATACTTACAAATAAATAGGTATAAATCGTTAATAGAACAGTGGAGAAAATAAAATAAATTTAAATTCTTCCCTATAGCTTTTGTAGAACTCTTGATGTTGCGTATGTTATTGCATAAATTGAACTGGCCATTCTCCATTTTTTCCCTAATTAATTTGCTTTCTTTAAGCTAGTTAATGAAATGGTGAGAGTAATGCTATCTATGTCCATTTAGAGGTTCCCTGCCCTGATATATATATACATAAATGTAAAAGTAAGAAAAATGAAAATATGATGATATAAAATTTAAAACTAACAAAAAGTTTAACTTTTCAATACTTGTCTTTGATAAAAATAAACATGAAAAGAAGAAATCATACATTTTGGAGAAGTTGTTTGTGGTTGGGTTATTAAGAAGGAGAACTGATAAGGGGGAGTTGTTGTTAGGTGAATAAGGGAAGGAAGTAGCAACATAAATATCTCTCTGCTTCCTCGTGAAAAAGTCTCAGCATTTGTAGGTGGATTGGTTGTTAGGCCTGTTACGCTTTTATTGATTGAGAACAGCTGAAATGGCAGTTACACTTGATACATTGGCATTTTATGATGATCTGAATCAGTTATTGAAAAATCATGTCAACCATTTCAAAATCTGTCATGTAATGGGGTATTATACAAAACCCTGCCTGCCTCTAACTAGTCTGTCAACCCCCCCCGCCCCAACCCTCTGCACTTGTCTTGTCTGGTGTTTTCTTGCTCACTGTTCACATATCTCTGCTTTGTTTTCTGTACTTCAAGCACATTGAAGCTGTATTTCCCTTTCTCTTTTAATTAATCATTTATTCTTTTCTGTTTTATTTTTATTTTTGTTATAAGTTGTATGCACATTCACTGCTGGTCTTCTTACACAGGTTCTGTTCCGACATCTCCAGGAGAAGCTCCTCCAAACAGAGGTATGTTATTATATCTGAGGCTGTCAATAAAATTTACTTGCTTCGTACCTTATTTTGGATCTTTAACTAGTAAACAGGTGCTATTAATATTGAGTAACCTGTTGCACTACTTATTGACTCTTCAAATGGATTGTGTTGATTATCATTTTTCTCTGGTTCCAGTCAAAGCTCAAGGAATCCCAATATCAATTGACACCTTGGCGTTTGGATGCCAACAACTCTAATGTTGCTCCTCGGTCACCATCTCAATCAACTGGTGCAGCATTTCCTTTTATTTCCTCTCAGAACAAAAGTGTACTTGAATTGGTGCCCCAGCCAACATATGCCCACGGAAAGGTATCTCTGTCTTCTCCTGATCCGCAGACAACTGAATGGGAGCTGTTGAATCACCATCAGAGAGATTTGGGTGGTGCTGTTGCAAAAAATCTGGAACCAGAGGATGTGGAGAGATATTCACCTCTTGCAAGCAGGTGAGCCTGGTCAAATGGAGACTGCTACTGTGAACTGAATGTACAATTACAACCATCTCCATTTGTTGGTGGGTTCTGTTTTCATTAAACTCTTATGTCGGTGTTGGTAATATATGCATGATCATGATCTAAATGATGCCTCTTAATTTGTGTGGATAATAGACATTACCTGACATTAGCTGTCTTGGATCGCTGCTGCAAAACAATTAACCTGCCTTTACTTTGCTCATCTTCTAACAAATATTGTGGAGGTGTTCATTTGCAATCTCATATCTTCTTGGCCAAAGTTGTGTCGTTTTATGAAAATCATTAAAAATTTTGACAACTGAAACATTTGTAAGTTTCTTCATTTTGGCCAAAGTTTCTTAAAGGCACTATGCGCATTAAAGCACATAGAGCTGCTGGATCCTAGGTGTGTGCCTGAGCTAGGTGAGGTGAAAGCAAAAAAGCGTGAATCTGAAAATTATATTTTAAGATATCAGAAAAATAAGGAAAAAAAAATCAGATATACATGGAAGAAACACGTAAATCAGAACAAGAATCAGCAACATGATGACTTGTATTTTAAGGGCTGCTGGAGCCTAGGTGTGTGCCTGAGCTAGGTGCGGTGAAAGAAAAAAAGCATAAATCTGAAAATTATATTTTAAGATATCAAAAAAAATAAGGAGAAAAAAATCAGATATACATGGAAGAAACACGTAAATCAGAACAAGAATCAGCAACATAATGACTTGTATTTTAAGGTGTTGGAGTTAAGAGAGAAGGGAGTAGAAGCAAGAACATTGAAAAAAATAAGGAAGAAGGAAAACCGAAAGCAAATAAAGGAAGAGAAATTGTGAGACAGAGAGATATATCTGGATGGGTGAATGGCTGTTGGCCAGAGACTGGATGGCAGGAGTGGAGCCAGGGGCAGCTGCTGGATGGAGGAGTGAAGGCTGAATCGAAGAGCACAACACTGGTTTTTGTGTTGGGTTCTGTTTCTATGATGTTGTTTATTTATTACATAAAAAAATGCTGGTTGGACAGCTTTATATTAAAAGAAAGCCCTAGGTGACAGTTTTAGGTAAAAAGATAGAAAGGTACACGCCTATACTTCCAACAGGAGTTTTCCCCTGGTCTCTCTCATGAGTTCCTTTAAGAAGTCTTTTTTTGAATTGGGCTATCCTTAGATGCAAGTCTTCCCAAATTTGACTTATCGAGCCATCCTCGGCCTCAAGAGTAACAGTCATCATTATCATCCTAGTACCTTCCATGGGTTGACACTGGTGGATGCGGCAGTGAGCTTTTTATACTTGCGGGTTTATGCATGAACTGATCTTTGCCCCACTAGTGCACAAGTTGCATGGATTTGCATTGCTATTTGTCTCTGACTGCAGAAATATTCTTGTTGGAAATATACAATTTACGTGTAAATGCAGTATGGTGGTTGGTTATCTTTAATTGTTTAACAGCATAAATCTACGCACAATTGGATGTCCAAAGTTTCTATGGTGTAGTTTCTATCTGTGAATTACTTAGATGATTTCTCTTTCTCGACATTGCATTGACCCATTATGTGGCTGTTTTCCAGGAACTCTGTGAAGCAAGATATACCAGCACAGTTTGCAGTTACTAGGGGTGATTCACATGCTGTACCTTATGGAGAAGAAACTGGCAATAAACAAGTTACTTTTCGTGAGCCTGTGAGCAACAATGAGATGGATGATCCTGATCCAGAGGGATACCAGAATGAGAGAGAACCTTCAGGAAATTGGGGAAATACCCACCTTGATGATCCTAGCTCTTCATATTCACCTTACCTACCTCCTGTTCTTGAAGAACCTTCTTCGTCCTTTTCAGAGGGTTAGAAAAGCTTGGTTGTTGGTCCATTTTTGGTGCCTGAGTTCTTGGCTTAAGCCCTGTTGTTGATTATCCCAAATTGGCATTTGCAGCTGCTGATGATGATCCATTGCCAGCTATTAAGGATCTTCAAATTTCAGGTGAAGCAGTTCCTGGACGAGAACTCCAGGCATGTGGATATTCAATCAATGGGACAACTAGTTGTAATTTTGAGGTACGAGTTCAGGATCAGTATTTGGGTTCCATCTGTTATATATGGGTGTATTTCTACATAACGTTATTCATATTTCTTTTAACTGTTTGTTGCATGATTAGTGGGTACGCCATTCAGAAGATGGATCTGTTCATTATATTGAGGGTAATCTTTTTGTCTCCCCTGTGCAATTTTTTTGTTTTTCTGGTTTTCATTTTCCTCATGCGTAAGAACCATTAATTAAGGAAAAATGATATTCCGATTACAGGAGCAAAACAACCAACTTATCTTGTTACTGCTGATGATGTTAATTCTTACCTTGCTATAGAAGTTCAGCCTCTGGATGACAGGAAGCGCAAGGTATAAACTCTTAGCTGTGAAAGAAGGCTTCACAAGCCATATACTTTGCAACAATTAGTTGACCTTTGTGTCATTTTGTTTTTGTATCATATTCTTTTTGTGCCTGTACATTCCTGCAATGTGGCAAAGCATAGATGTAGTTTGTCCGTCGGAGTCCCTGGTTTATTATTTTGGTGAGAACTTGAATTTTGACTTGGTTGTCAGATAATATGATTATTGTACTATCAAATTATAATCTGCGCCTGCTATGTGATTCATTCTCTTAGTTCTTTGGGATGGTGAGACATGGCTAAGAGGCAAAGAGATCTTGCAGTTGCTTCGAGACAGCCTATACATCTGATCCTTCTCTTCGCTGAAATGGATGCGAGGTTCAGAAGAGGCTAGTTGCTATCCCTATTTTCATTTTTGTTGTCTCTTCTTTTTTCCATTTATTTATCTTCTCTCACTTGCTACTGGAATTGAGCCTTGCGCCCTTTCCTTTCTTCTCGTCACTTTTACACTCCAGCTCAATCTCTTCTTTCTACGTCTTTCTTTATGGATGCCACTCTACCTCTGTTGGCTGTTTTGGCATTTAACACTGCTTTGGTAGTGCATTGATTGTCTCCTACAACCATTAAGTCAGATGTGCAACACTGTGATTTCTGTTGTTTCTTCTTTGTCTGAACTCTCTCTCTCTCTCTCTATATCTATCTATCTATCTATCTATCTATCTATCTCTATATATAAATATAAAGTAATCTGAATCTCTTAAAATATCAGTTATAGCAGCCTTATCCAGTGATTATGTTAACATCCTAATTCTCTCTTTTTTCCAATACCAATTTTAGGGTTGCTTTGATAGACTTCTCTAAAACAAAATACTTTTCCTTCGCAGATGTGATTCATTGGATATAGATCCAATTTTTCACTTTTTTTCGCTTCTCTAGAATTTGTTTCTACCGTTCCTCCTGTTCTAATTACAAACTGAAACAAGCATTAAAAAATTTTAAAATTAAGGTTCAACTATCGGTTCACTGGTTAGACTGTTTGGTCTTTTTTTATAATTAATTATTTTTTCTTAATAATTAAACAATGTAAAAAACATATTTGCATGTGTATATGTGTAGGTTTTGTAATTTTTATAAATATTATGATTTAACAACTCGAATATTACTTAAGATGAAGTTATACACATAAAATATAAAAAATTAATTGAATTTTATCCTTTGGCAGTTGAGCTACATGTTTGATTAAAAACTACGTGGTTCAACTGTGGTTAGTCATTTTTTCAAGTGAATCACTTGTTTTCCCTTGCGATCACAGTTCAGCTGGTCTAACTGGCTGGCAATTAGTTCATTTCGGATAACTATGGTTATTTGAGTATATGAGGTTCTCCTATTGCTGTTGGCATCAAGTTAACATTTTAATCTTGTCAAAATGCGCTTAATTACCTTGGCATCGTATTGGGTTTGGACAAAGAAAAATATAAGATAGGAAGATTGTCTCGAAATTGTGCCCTTCCTCCAATTACTTGACAATAATGGGATTAATTTTAATTTTCTGTTCTGCACTAAACACCATCATGTACCAGCAGTGGCAAATTTCTTTTAAGATCATGCAAGCACGGACTGCATCGTCATGCTGTAAATTAGCAATTGGACTAGGATAGCACTTTCAGTGGAATTCAATGGAATTAAATCTGCTTTTGATTTCTTTGGTTATGGCATGGGGTTGAGTGCATCTATTTGTCTGTCTGCTTGTACTTGTCTTTGATTGCTAGTGTGCATCTCTATTTGTTTGTGCATTACATAAAGACCTTGTAAAGCAGCCTTTGCAAGGTAGCAATCAGATAGAATTGCTTGGTTGACTTTCATAAAAATATTGCATCTTACTGTGTTTGTTTTCTGCAATCTAATCATTGTAGTGTTATTTGGCCTGCATGTGAATGAGAACTGTGGTTTTGGCCCATTGGGATAAAGATTTACAAGCTGAATGTATAGACATGCGAAGTAAAGTGCATACAAGAGTTGAATTAACTGAGGATCTTTGTTGTGGATGTATGTCTAAGTTATATTAAATTATCTGTATCATAATATATTTCTTTTTTTTTTTTCCTATTTACAAATGTTTCCAGGGAGAGCTCGTAAGGGTGTTTGCAAATGAGCACAGAAAGATCGTTTGTGGTTAGTGATTGTATTATTACTTATATATGATCTGCATGAAGTTCTGTGGTTGCATAATTCTTTTTTGGTGGAAATTTTTGATTTCATAATCCTTGTTAATAAAGAATAATTGTTGTTGCCTGAGTTTCAGAACTAGCAACTTGCAGTACATTGTAGAAACATTTTTTTTCACTAAAGTTGCTGTTCTTGTTATCGAGTTTCTAGAATCTTGCTTACCAATTACAACAGCCTCCTCTTAAGTCTGGATTTTGATTTACCTGTCTAATATGTGCTCATTTTTTGACATATGGAGTCGTGACAAACTTGAATTGTTTACTTGGATACAAAATGGGGTTGTTATGTTTCGAAAATTCCTATCATGAAAGATGTGGAGGAATTCAGTCCAGTTGTCTGGTACTGAAAGATCAGGCTGCACTCTAGACGGTGACTAGGAGGGATTGCTGGGATGACAATGACAGCAGTGTGAGGGTCTTTCTTAGGCCAGGCTGATTGAGTTGCTTGGTGTGGTGTGTTGAGGAAAGTGAAAGCGTTTTATTAAACCATTTCTTTGAATTGCTTGAGTTGATGAACCTTGGTTTGGTGAATGAAGTTGGCCTTAGGTGTAATAGGACTAGTACTTTACCACCCCTTTTTCCCCATATCCTAGCAATAAGTTTCCTGACATTAATTTAACATCATGCAGGTTACATCAAAATTGATAACTCTAAGCTAATTAGGAGGCATAAATTTAACATGCCACATATTTCTCACTATTCCATTTAGTATTGTTATTGAGACATGCCTTCTGTCAAATTGTTCACTTTTTGGTGTAAATATTAATTTTTTTTCCTTTGCAGATCCCGAAATGCAGAACCATATTGAGAGAGCTTTTCTCAGTGGTCATGCTTCATATAAAGTATCCTTATCGGTATGACTTCCCAGTGTGTTTGGTGTGCATATACATGCATTTCCTTTCATTCTTTAATTTGTTCTTAAGTTATCACCAGATTATTTAACACTATCTTTATATATTTATGAAGGAAACGTGTGCCTAATGTTACATGTGTATCTTATGTTACAGACTGGATATCTTGGTATATGGGAACCAGCCACTTTGGCAATTAAGAGGGAAGGTTACAATATCAAGTGTAGTGGGTCCAGTGGTTTTGTGGTGAATGAGAAATTCTCACAAACCACAGAGGTATAGTTCTTCACTTCTTTTATTTGCGGTCCTGTGTGAATGGCTGGATTCTAGAATTCTGGACACAGCTTTTAGGAAATGTATTTTTAAATAATTTGAACTGCTGGTAAGTCTTAATTTTGGAGATTTGAAGTGAGCTGATTAATTGAAACTTCTCTTTCTCACATTTATTTTAGGTTAAGTTTCCTGCTTTAGTAGGAAGTGAAAGAAAAAACTGCCTTCTTGAGTACCAAAAGTTTGTTCAGCTTGGAACAAGAGAGAGGAACTCCTTAAAAAACTGTATCTATGTGCAGTTTGGTCTGTGAAAACCCCGCTGAAACAAAATTTTCTATTATGCTTTCTAGATGCCGAGTTGACACTACAAAATACCATGTGGAAGGCATTGAAGATCTAGCTTAATTCAATTTTTAGTTTTGCAAGATTAAGTTAATATTAATTTGATCAGAGTGGATATTGGAAACAAAGGATTCATATAGCTGGCCCCTACTAGTTTGAGACTACGTCTTAGTTGTTGCAAGATAACAATAATGGAATCACATGACAAGGAGAGAACCGTATCTGGATCTCCCTACATGTTCATTATCACCATTAATAAGGCAGGTGGAGTCCCTGAAATAAAATATATTGCTGCTCCAGAGCTTGTTTTAATCCTTCTCTCAATGTCTCAAGGTTTCTTCTTAGTTTGCAGGGTAGTATACCTGCATTTAAACTCCTTATCTAAGACTGAAGTAGCTTGTTTAGGCAACTGTCATGTATATCAATTTCTCTTCCTCTCTCTTCTTTTTTTCCCCTTGATAAAAAAACTGTTGAGAGAAAGTATGGTACCCTTGTATAGCCATTTTTTAATAAAAAAAGTCAAGATTTGGTTAAAGGTGAAAGGAGACAAAGAGGGGCAAAATTATTATTAGAAAGACAAGATACAATTGTACTTTTGGATTTCTATTAAAAAAAAAAGTGTATATATATATATATATATATATATATATATATATGCATACGACAACCAGATATATGGTTTTGAATGTCAAGCAAGTGGTTGAGAAAGACTCGTGCATGTGCTAGATGACCTGTCAAATTACGATCATCTTATAACAGTTGTTCTAGCTTGTTTTTTTGGCAGCCAATCAATATTACCTTTTGCCAATTACACCTTCCATACTATCATGTCACTCAATATCTTGTTTCATTATTATGATTTTTCTAGGTTGTGATCCCATATGGACAGCCTGCAGAATTCATAATTATCAGTTCTAGCAATGGCCAGCATGCCTTACGGGTGGATAACAACTCAATGGATACTAGTTGGTGAGTTTAAATTGTTATTGTGTTCCCAATTTTTCATCATGTATAAACATGGTGCAGAGAACAAAGAATAAAACTAAAATTACAGAATAATTTAATCCTAGAAACAACTTGTACAATATAGTCACCAGCTAAAGAAAACAACTCCATAGGTTTTTCTTAAGGAAAAAAAGAGACGAATCTAAGAATCCTTTCTTTTTTTTTTTTTTAAATATCTTATTATTGCAAAATTATTACCGTTTGGAGGAAAAATGGGATGCAAACTACTGATGGTGATTACTGAATCTTGATGCGTGAGTTAAAGGAACCAAGTATCTTTGTTAACATAGAAAAAACATTTAGCTAAACCTTTCATTCAACCTTCATAACTTAAATTATTACTTGTTTACTTTTGTAGAGTATTTGCATATGGAAACTCCAAAAGCTAGGAGGAGCATAATTTCTAAAAATGGAAATAACAATAACATGATAAATTATCATGAGAAAGTTAGAGTCTCATTTTTGCTTTTGGAACATTCATAGTGATTTGAAAGATTTCTTTGTGAATGGCCATGTGGAGGTTGAAATGATAGGTTAATTTGTGCCATGTTTTTAGTGCCCATGTGCTCTGTTCACTTAAAGAAGATTCAATTTTTTTTAGTACTTCTCCTCTCTTTCCTTCTAGGTTTATTTTACTTCTTTTTTTTTTTTTTCGCAGTTCAAGAGACATGATTGTGTTTGTCTTCAGATTATTTAACAAGCGGGTATAAAATTCTTACACTTTGTTTACTTTTTGGTTCCTCTCTCTTTAGTTTGAATGTCGTGGAATTCTGTGACCTTTTTTTTCATTTCCTTTTCCATGTAAATTTTGGATTGTTCCATCATGTTGCATTTGGGAATCTATGATTTTTTTTTTCCGATTGTTTATTTGTTTGCTAGTTCTTAAATGCTTTTCTTAAAATAAAAGCTAATGACTGAAAAGATTCTTGCAGTTTTGCACATTCTATGGTTTTGTACAGTTGTTTTAATTTGAGTTATTGCAGTTTTTATGTTCTACAATTCTTTTAATTGTATCAGTTAAGCAAGCATGTAGACTTGTTCTTTTCTTCCAAACAACTCAATGGTTTGTTTGTAAATAAAACCAGAGCAGTGAGATCCTTGATCCAGCTTGGTAAGAGCTCAAGTTGAGAAGTACACTTTAGTTTTCTTTTTTCCCCACTCTTCTGATAATGGAGTTGTTCTCTTGTTTTTTAAAAGAAAAACAATTGCATGTGAATCCTACAGCTTTAATGGAAGAACTGGATTGAGAGTTAATGGTGACTAAAATTGTCGAATATATATATATACATACACACACACACACACACATGCATCCACTAATTCATCAGTGAATGTTTGAGTTCATCCGGCATGCATTGGAAGTTCATCCGTAGTTACATAGCATTTAATGCAAGGTGCAACAACGTAACTTTTCCTACTTGGTATATAATTGTGAAGTGCAATAGTTGAACTTTAATGACCTCCAGGAAAAGCTGCTAGTTCACTTGATAGCCCAAATTGAACACAGGAAGGAGAATAATTTCGGCTTTGAATGGTATTTTTAATTCTAAGATTTGAGTCCGAGAATTGAATCAAATTGTAGATTTGGTATAAACTCAAAATGAATTAAAATTGGTTTAGGCCTTTAGAATTTGTTGTTGATATCATTCAAATCCAAGTTCATAAACATTTGATGCATCCAAATAATGGATTCTAATACAATCCAAATGTTCAAATGCATTATATCTTAGTTAACATGTACATGCATTGTTGATCTCTTTGTAACAAATTGAAGTTGTCTCTTGAAATTAAGTATTAAACTGACTTATCACGGACAAGATTTACTACAAGTTAGCATTAAGTAACAGAATCATAACTAATGTGCGAAGTGCCATCTCAAAGCATGTATTCTTAAGTTTCAATCTTCTTGACCATTGCAGGCTGGTGAAAGAAAGAAAGGGAAGAAAAAAAGTCTATTCTTTCACAAGTGAACATTTTTTCGGCTGCTCCAGCTTGGAATATAGCATATGTGCTGTCGAGGGGGTATAGTCGTGCATTTTGAGGATCAACTGTGTTGTGTAGATTCCGAATAGGTTGTTTTTATCTCATACGTAATGAGCATCAGCTGTAACTGCACATGTATGTTTAAATGCTTATTTTTTTGGCATCTATATATCATAGTTATCTCTTGATTGTCCCCATCCAAAGAAAAAAGAAACTAGTAATATAATTTAAGCTTAAGTAAACAAGATGGTTGTCCAAAATCACCTCCTTCCGTCCTAGTTTTGATATTTGCCTTTGCCATCGCAAGGGCAAATGCTGACTCTTTGCCTTGATGTTTTGTTTTATGGTTAGTGCTTCATTCTGATGGACAAATTATTGGTTGGAGAAATTATTGAGTAGAACCACCCATTTGCTCATAGGTGCATTGGATTTCTTAAAATCATGGACTAATAGATGTGCTTCATAACATAGAATTGGATGGTATCCTTTGTCAAAATACTGATGTTTTTATTGCCTTCTGATAGGGGTGTCCCATGGTATATGTTGGTTCGGTTTAAAGCTTCACTTAAACTAAATTTATGAAGGTTGATAAAAAAATTTAAGGGAAAAAGTCTGTTTTTTGGAAAATAGAACCAGCCCGATGAAATTTGTATAAAAATTATCACTGTTGTCAGATAAAACAGTCCTTTTGTCTAATTTTGCACTCAAATCCCATTAACCCAATGCTAAATGACCCGGTCAAAGAAGATATAATAATTTTAATACAAAAATACTCTCTATTTGACATTTGAGATAAAAGAGGTATAATCTTTGAGCTCATTTGGAAGAAGGAAAGTAAATTAGGGTTTGCGATTTTTGTCTTGTGGAATTGAGAAAGAGATGACTTTCTCAAGTGCTGCAGATAGTGAATGACTGAATGTAAGGGAATGTCGGCGAACACACTTTGCAAATGTGGTAAAAGGGCAGACATTCGCTTCTCAGAGACAAGCAAAAAACATGAATAAGCGCTATTATTATTATTGTCAAAACAACGAATACCTTTTTGGGTTGGTGAAACTCCGTCGATGCACTGCCTGTGACCAGCGTCAGAGACGGTGTGGAGAATGCTAGTTGCGCTATGGTTAGTGATTTTGAAGCCTGGATTCAAAATTCTCTGGTGCGAGATATGTTGGATGTAAGATGTGGTGTGCCATTTGAGGGAGCAGCAACACAGGAGAACTAGGGAAAGTTGAAGGAAATGGTTGCATGTAATGGCCAACTGAAGATGTTAATCGCCCTTTGCATGCTTGGTATTTTGCGACTTTCATCTAATTACGAAGAAGCAGTAGAATGGTTGTTGCGAGGTTTGTGATTGAATGTCTGTTTAGTGTAGTTAGAGATATGGTGATGGTAGGTTTTGTATTCAGTGGTAGGTTGTTGACCCGAAAATGAGGCTTGGGTGCATAAGATTTTTTGTACGGTTAGGCACCCTTTTGGTAGGTTATGTTGGGAAATTACTTGCCTCGTCCATAACTAATGACAAGAATGATTTTTTACGAAGTGGTTCGATTTATTTTTTTTTTCTCACTGCATGGTTAGAAATAATCTCGTTTTAATAAAAAATTTTATTTTTATTAATTTGATATATAAGTACGACCATAGACTCGGTCTAAATAAATATATTATTAGGTATTTATGAGGGCATTATGAAGGATAGAAATTAAGGAGTATATATGCTAAACATAGGAGAGAACATTTAATCATGAAATTGCTATAATATTAATAATTAGTAATGCCTTTAATCAGTTCCCACAACTTAAAAAAATAAAATCATTTCTTCATCAATTTTACTCTAACGCAATGCAAACATCAACTGATTTTTGCACATTAAATACAATAAACTCATGCAATTCATGTCAAAAATTCTTTCATAATCATTGATAAACTACAATTTTTAAAAATATTGGAGGTGGTCACTCAAGACCATTTGTACAACATCCTGTAATATATAGATATACCATGATGAAATATTCTTATTAAAAATTTAAAAATCAACCATAAACTATTTTGTCAAATAAAATGCCTCTTTAGAGCCTAAAAGCTAATGATAATTAAAAATAAATAAAAATTATTTTTTACCGAAATCATGTTGTCACGGTTCGTATTTAAGAGTTGGATCAATACTAGCATCTGGGTGGGTTTAATGCCTTTTAAGCCCATAGTCAATCTAAATCAGTTAATACTAATATTCTCTTCATAAACGTGGCCTCAGGCCTAATAACCATTTCATATAATCAGAGCCCAATCTAATAGTCCACAGACATATCATGAATATAATTTATATAATTAATAGACATATCCATATTATTCCATAACAACCCTTTTGAAATACAATCATGGAGCTCTATAGATTACATTCTTTTACGTTTATATGCTTAACATAGCTATAACTCTGTTGGACCCATATGATTCTTTCCTTCTACTACCTGAAAAAATAAGGAGGAAGAAGTGAGCACCAAATTCAGTGAGTAGGGTTAGACAATCTTCTCATCCCACGCAATCAATGATAATTATATTATATAATCAGTAGCCCTCTGGCTAATTATGAATGAACAAGCAAGCATGAATGCACACTTATCAAACAAGTTATAAGAGTTCTAGTAATCAAACAGTGGATATTAATCTGTGGAATCATCCATTATAAACAAGATCATGCTCACTCCTAAAGCATGCTTTAAAATAATTTTTAAAAAAATAATACATGATCCTTGTGTCAAGTGCACTTGAATAGCCCACCTCATTCGAGCTTGACGGATCCCGTCCGTCCAATTTTCTTTCCCTTTTTCCCTTTTCCTTTCCTTTTTGTTTTTTATTTACACATTAATTCAAACGATATTTTTTCTAGGCCCGTACTCTCACCCTAAGGTGACCCGTATCATTCTAACTCCATAGCACACCATAAACAAATCACATCCAATCACATTATTTCATGTCATTCACATAGTGTATAATATCCAACGGCCTCATACTTTTCAATAAATAAGTGTATGTGTTTGATGCAGCTCATGGCATACTCGCCTACATGGCATTTCTACATGTATGTATAAGTGCATTCATGTCATTCACAGTTCTTTATTGCCTTTAACAAAACTATCTTCATAACTACTCCCTTCCAACTCTTGTCTCGTCATTCTGGAACTTTACACCCATGCATCTAGAAGGGAAATTCTAATTAAGAATTTTAATTTGAGAAATTTAGTTCTTATTCGTTTGTTAATTATAATCACTATTGCGGCTTCTCTTAACTTGTCAAACTATATTGTTATAGTTCCTCTATAGCAATAACTATTTATTTATTCTCATTAATATCTCTAATGATCCTTTTGATTTTTTTTTTATAACAAACATTTTACAGCAATAATATTAATAATGATAGTAATAATAATAGCAATAAGAATATTAGTAATGTTAAGGCTATTACTAGTAATATTAGAATGGTAAGTATACTAGCAGCTTTAGTAATTATTCTTATTAATTATACAACAAATCTAGTTTTTTAATAATCCCTTTTTATCAAAAAATCTAATAACATTTTCTCTATAAATTGGACTATCCGTATTTTGCAAAATCACAAATATTAACACAGTACACACAGCCCATTTATGGGGCAAAACAATCCAATCTAAAGAACATTCTCCATCACTGCAAGATCACTTACTATATTCAATTATAATAATTACACGTTAACATGTTTCTCATCATCTATCAATTTAAATCTATAAGCATTATCAATTAGAGATACACTTCTAACCCAAACCAATCCAAAATTCACATCTAAATGTATTAAATAGCTCAAGCATTCCAAATACTAAAATCGACAAGGTATCAAGTAGTTTATCCATATAGTGATAACATTATTCGTAAAAATTTCAGTTTATCATTCATGTCACTATTATGACAATTGTTCTAAATGACGTATATTTTAGTTTGAGATTTAAGTGTATACACCTATCAAGGTTCCTGAACAAAATCATATTCAATTAATTTAATATTCGACTTAATCATCTAACAGTTCTAAATATGTAATTACATTGTAAATAGGGAACTGGGTCATAGAGTATACTAATTAAAAATAGATTATGATTCCATGATTAGTGCGAGAAGAAGGTCATTTTGCCTCCTAGGGTCTCGCCAGAGAATCACCGCCCAATCAGTAGACCTCCTTCATCAGCCACCATGCACGGTAGTTGGAAAATTGAGACCGCCTAGAAATCAGCAACAACTATACCACCTAGTTTGAGATTCAAAGAGGATTCCATTTCATTGGTCAATTTGTGGAGTTGATGAGCTGATCAGTTGGAAACTGCTCCGATAGTCACTACATATCCACCGTACATAGTGGTTTCATCCTCCGCTCCATCACCGAAATTTATGGAGGAAAATCATTCGAGAGGCGGTGATGAGTTGATTGAGACCATCCTTAGCGCTTGAAGTCGATTGAGAAAAGCAAGAACCTCTAAGAAAATGGGCAAGTTATCTAAAGTAGTTGTATCAATAGTGTAAGCCTGTGCATAGGGAAATGAGTAGCGCACTCGTGAGGACACAACCCTATCTAACTTCTCCTCAATCAGGTTATTACACTCCTTGCTAGGGAAATAAGTAGCGCCAAACCCATGAGGACATAACCCTATCTAACTTCTCCTTAATCAGGTTGTTACACTCCTTGCCATATTCCCAAGTGAATTGATAACCACCCATTAGAAAGTCCATAAGCCCTGCATTTGAGAAAGCTTGATGGAAACCATTAATCAGATGTGAAGGATGATGAAGACCCCTTCTCTTCTTAGAAAAATCCAAAATATCATTAAAGTCTACAAGGAAGATCCAAGGCAAAGAACTGCAATCGGCTAAGTTGCAAAGTAAAGTCCACGACTCATAGCTCCTAATTCTCATCGGATGCCTATAGAGCCCAGAAAGTCTCCATGTTCCTACAAGAGGCACTTCGACTTCAACATCAATACAAAGTAAAGAAGTATTAAGATTGTGAACATGAGAAACAGATCTCCAGAGCAAAGCCAGCACCCGGGGGGGGGGGGGGGGGGGGGGGGGGGGCGGCCGGCGGGGGCGAGAGGGGCGGGGGCAGCCGGGGGGCG